>ML828344.1:30847-59794 GCA_009831015.1 Picea engelmannii
AGACTACCTGCCATTGGTAGAATTTGCCTACAACAACGGCTATCAAGCATCCTTAAAAATGAGCCCATTCGAGGTCCTCTATGGTAGACAATGTAATACCCCAGTCAGCTGGAGAAATCCTGTAAATAGGATTTCTTTTGGACTCGACATGTTGAAAGAAATGGAACAGTAAGTGACTCAGATAAAACAAAATCTGAAGGTCGCTCAGAACCGACAGAAAAGTTATGCTGATCAAAAGAGAACTCCAAGAGAGTTCCAAACAGGAGACCATGTATATCTCATAATTAAGCCCAGAAGGAGTTCCCTAAAAATGGGAGCTTGTGCCAAATTGGCACCTCGGTATTGTGGACCCTTTGAGGTTCTAGACAGAGTGGGACCTGTAGCCTATCGGCTAGCACTTCCTCCCACAGTAAAAGCACATAATGTTTTCCATGTTTCATTATTGAAGAAATATGTACATGATGCTAATCATATAATTGACTGGTCTGTGATCCAAGTGTAACCGGAGGGAGAATTTCTACCAGAACCCCAATGCATATTGGACAGAAATAAAACCCGGCTCCGGAACAGAACCATTGCACAGGTCAAGGTCCAGTGGAAACATTTTGGCCCAGATGAGGCTACATGGGAAATGGAGGATGCCATGAGACAAGCATATCCGATTTTTTTTACCTCTGTACATGTAATTCATGTTAGTATCTAAGAACATCGAGGACGATGTTCCTTTTAAGGGGGAGGGAATTGTAACACCTTGTTTCCCCAGTTTGTAAATATAACTAGACTGGCCAAGAACTATGGAAAACTCATAAATGAGAATATGTGATGTAAATGGACCTTGAGAAGAGGTCAATGAATGTGAATAACATTATGAATTTATTGCAGGAATGATGATGAGGGGATGTGCAAAAAAGATACCACGATGGCAGTGGAGGGCACCTGAAAAGGTGGCGTTAACTTCCACCGAGAATTAAATACCGTATTTGGACTCCACTGGCCCAGGGAACCAAAAGCGGCTCGCTGGCCTTGAAATTCAATGCCTCGCAGGCTGGTAGGCGGATGGTTTGATGAGGGATGGGATGGTGAACCACCCATCCGTAGAGTCGTCCGACCTGATCGACGCGAGGGTAATCGTGCCACAAGAAACCTCGCGAGAGGATAAGACATATGGCAGAAACGATTGAGGGAGGGGACACGAGGGGCACTCTGGGATTACGCAGAGTGAGTGATAGCAGAGAGGAAGGATTGCAACCTTCGCTCCTGGTCACTGGCAGACAGAGAGACGCAGTCTTAGAGCATCGTGGTCTCAGCTCGGGGGTGGCTAGTGGTAAATCCGTTGGGAGTCGCTAAGCCTATGGTTGGGTGGAAACGAGCACCCCTCTCAGTAGTTTCACCCACTTCTGGTGTTATTTCTGATAAGTATTTTATGTATTGCATCTTGAAATTCATACACTGATATATATATATATATATATATGTAAATATACTCACAACACTGTAAGATTGTGAACGATTTTAGTGTAAAAATGTCTGCGAATGTTTTGATGATAATTAATGGACATATGCTTGTAATAGAGGAAGCCATGCATGGCTTACGTCGATAAACATGAATCTAATACCCAGGTTGAACTAAGTCAGGTATACAATCTGTTCTCAGGAATTCATTCCCCTTATCTGTATCCAGGAATGCCCTGGGTTTGATCTCTTCACAGAGATTTCCTTCTCAGAAAGGCTTACCAAGAACCGGGAAAAAGGACTTGGATGTGCAAGCCTTAACAATCCCTGTATGAAGAGGAATGACCCTCTTCAAAACTTTGAAGTAGCAGCGTAAGGATAAGGATTGATCAACGAAGGAGATCCTTTCAGGGAACCTGCGGTCGTTCACGACCGTTGAATCGAAGGAGCGAATAAGGGCGTTAATTGCCTTAGCCCTTTTTCCTCCATCTTCGAGGATAGCGAGGAAATATGAATCTTGGACCCCAGGCTCCATGAGAACATCTGGACCGTTGATTTTTCCACGTCCAAAGAGGAGAATAAAAGGGAGAGGTCATGAAAGGATCTGAGCCGTCCATCCGAGGAGGACAGTTGGCAGAGATCCAGGGAACTCGTGAACTCAGAGGTTCGCGAGATGGGAGTCCAAAATTTGGACGTTCCAAGTCGCGAGTGGCAAGGTCACGAAAGGATCCGAGCCGTCCATCCAAGGAGGACAGGTGGCAGAGATCCAGGGAACTCATGAACTCGGAGGTTCGCGAGATGGGAGTCCAAAANCACGAAAGGATCTGAGCCGTCCATCGAAGGAGGATAGGTGGCAGAGATCCAGGGAACTCGTGAACTCAGAGGTTCGCAATATGGGAGTCCAAAAGTTGGACGTTCCAAGTCGCGAGTGGCGAGGTCAAGAAAGGAACCGAGTCGTCCATCCGAGGAGGACAGGTGGCAGAGATCTACGGAACTCGTGAACTCGGAGGTTCGCGAGATGGGAGTCCAAAAGTTGGATGTTCCAAGTCGCGAGTGGCGAGGTCACGAAAGGATCTGAGCCGTCCATCCGAGGAGGACATGTGGCAAAGATCGAGAGATCTCGCGAACTCGAGAGTTAGCAGGGTGAACACCCAAGTAATTGGTGTTAAAAGTCGCGAGGCGCGAGGACACGAAGCGACGAAGTGGCGAAAGAATTAGGACCGTCCACCCGAGGAGGACAGGTGGCAGAGATCCAAGGATCTCGCTACCTCGGGGGTTCGCGAGGTAAGAGCCCAAAGTTTGGATGCTCCAAGTCGTGAATGGAAAAGTCACGAGAGAATTAGGACCGTCCATCCGAGGAGGACAGGTGGCAGAGATCCAAGGATCTCGCTACCTCGGAGGTTCGCAAGGTAAGAGACCAAAGTTTGGATGCTCCAAGTTGTGAGTTGTGAAGCCACGAGAGAATCAGGACCGTCCATCCAAGGAGGACAGGTGGCAGAGATCCAAGGATCTTGCTACCTCAGAGGTTCGCGAGGTAAGAACCCAAAGGTTGGGCGCTCTAAGTCACGAGTAGCGAAGTGCCGAGAGCCAAGCACGAGAGGACACATGGAAACACTTCAAGGTGGGGGCCTGCGTGATTGACGGGTGGACCCACCTCGCCTAGATAAGGGAGTCAATGCTCTGTTGAATCCTCGTGTCTTGGGGATTCGCGGGGGAAGGGCACAAAAGCTCAACACTTGGACTTACGAAGTCACGAGTAGCGAGAGGAGCTAGAGTCTAGCCTAGCCAGCGGTCATGCGTAGAGTATGCTGACAGAAGGTAGCTATACCCATTTCGTGATCTCGGGTATCGGTGATTTGTGAAGAGAACTGGAAGGCCTTTGATTCACGACTCATGAGGTCATGAGTTGTGAAAGGCGCCTGGTTTGTTTGGCCTGTGACCCTAACCCACGATCACAGGGATGGTGAACAGGGAAGAACTAGCCTACACTAGACCCCTGTAGGACTTCGGGGATTCTGTTCCTTGAGGAAGAACGAAATTTTTTATTATTTTAGGTAGTGGATATGTTACACACATGACTATATATTTGAATTTGTATGAATTATTCTCTTAAAATAATTTACTTATGTCATGGGTTAATTACATGTTTTTACATTTTATGAGACGTTTTTATATCTTATGTTACATATTGTTTAATTATTATGTGAAACCTGAAAATAGTTTCCAATATACTAAAGTACGCAGTAAACCAAAAATATCATTTACAAACACATAATTTCATTTACCTCCATTAATTTTTGTTTTTGTAGTTTCTATGCATGAATCTTACTAGGTTGCTTTCAATTATTTTCTATTTTATAGACTGGGTATTGGGGAATTGAGAGTGATGTCAGAGGGAGGGTAGGGTTCATATGAGCTTCCACCTTCACGTGGTTGGCCTTGTTGATTAGAGGATAAATTTTTCTTGAAACCAAGAGAATCTCATCCATTTTTATACCATCATGATCATAGATGTCATCATTGTTGTCATAGTATTACATCAACGACGTTTTGATGAACGTGTTTGTCATTTCTATAGAATCTTCATTGAAACTATTTGAAAACATGGGAATTTGTACCATGAGTTATGTGGAAAGAAAAACGTGTGTTTCCAAACTCAAATATGACTCACACACCCACTCTATATATCTGATCTCGGCCTCGTTTCGTTTGAACTTTCTGTTGTGATGAAAAATCCCTCTTTTTCATTCATTGTTTAATCAACACCATAAAAATATGCCCTTGCAGTACTAGATACGGGAACGTGTGTACCATCGAATGAATTTTAAAAGGAACAATGAAAAGACATTGTACTAGGACTAGACATTGGCAATAATGACCTGTGAATGGGGCCAACGTTGAAATTTTTTCAAACTGTTTATGTATGCATTGAAATTTGACATGGATAGACTATTTGTTTGACTTAACGATATGGAGGGTTTTTGGACTCAAATTTGACTCACACACCCACTTTTTTCCATCATCAATTCAATATGTAAACCACAAACCCTATTTTTCTTTCAAAGTACACAATACGTTTGCATCATCCTCTCTTCATTTTTCTTTCAGGTTATACATTGTATATACAATGTATGTGTGTCATAGTTGTGATGAAAAATCCTTGTTTTCCATTCATTGTTTAATCAACACCATAAAATATGCCCTTTCACTACTAGATGTGGGAATGTGTGTATTGTCGAGAGAATTTTAAAAGGAACAACGAAAAGACATTGTACTAGGACTAGACATGGGAAACAATGACATGTGAATGGGGCCAATATTTTTCAAACTATTTCTGTATACACTGAAATTTGACATGGATAGACTATTCGCATGCCTTAACAATATGGGAGGTTTTATGGACTCAAATTTGACTCACACACCCACTTATTTCCATCATCAATTCATCATGTAAACCATAAACCCTATTTTTCTTTCAAAGTACACAAATAGATTGACAAAAGTTTTAAGTTGCATCAACCTTTCTTCGTTTTTCTTTCAGGTTCTACAATTTATATACAATGTATGCGTGCCATAGTTGTGATGAAAAATGCCTCTTTTTCGTTCATTATTTAATCAATACCATAAAAATATGCCCTTGTAGTACTAGATGCGGGAACATGTGTACTCTAGAACGAATTTTAGAAGGAACAACGAACATACATTGTACTAGGAATAGACATGGGCAACAATGACCTGTGAATGGGGCCAACATTGAAATGTTTTCAAACTGTTTGTGTATGCACTGGAATTTGACATGGATATAGACTATATGCATACCTTAACGATATGGGAGGGTTTATGGACTCAAATTTGACTCACACACCCACGTGTTTCCATCATGAATTCATCATGTAAACCATAAACCCTATTTGTATTTTAAATTACACAAATATCTTGACACGAGTTTTAAGTTTGCATCAACCTTTCTTCATTTTTTTTTAGGTTCTACATTGTATATACAATGTATGTGTGCCATAGTTGTGACAAAAAATACCTCTTTTTTTTCATTGTTTAATCAACACCATAAAAATATGCCCTTACAGTACTAGATGCGGGAATGTGTGTACTTTCAAACGAACTTTAAAAGGAACAATGAACAGACATTGTACTAGGACTAGACATGGGCAACAATGACCTGTGAATGGGGCCAACGTTGAAAAATTTTCAAACTATTTCCGTATGCACCAAAATTTGACATGGATAGACTATTTTCATGCCTTAACGATATGGGAGGGTTTTTGGACTCAAATTTGACTCACACACCCACTTTTTTCCATCATCAATTCATAATGTAAACCACAAACCCTATTTTTCTTTCAAAGTACACAAATTGGTTGACACAAGTTTTAAGTTTGCATCAGCCTTTCTTCATTTTTCTTTAAAGTTCTACATTGTATATACAATGTATGTGTGTCATAGTTGTGATGAAAAATCTCTCTTTTTCGTTCATTGTTTAATCAACATCATAAAAATATGCCCTTGCAGTACTAGATATAGGAACCTGTGTACTTTAGAATGAATTTTAAAAGGAACAATGAAAATACATTGTACTAGGACTAGACATGGTCAATAGTGACCTGTGAATGGGGCCAACGTTGAAATTGTTTCAAATTGTTTTTGTACACACTGAAATTTGACATGGATAGACTATTCACATGCCTTAACGATATGGGAGAGTTTCTGGACTCAAATTTGACTCACACACCCACTTATTTGCACTATTAATTCATCATGTAAACCATAAAACCTATTTTTCTTTCGAAGTACACAAATTGGTTGACAAAATTTTAAGTTTGCATTAGTCTTTCTTCATTTTTCTTTCAGATCCTACATTGTATATACAATGTATGTTTGTGATAGTTTTGATGAAAAATGTCTCCTTCTCGTTCATTTTTTAATCAACATGATAAAAGTATGCCCTTGCAGTACCAGATGCAGGAACGTGTGTAGTTCCAAACAGATTTTAAAAGGAACAACGAATAGACATTTTACTAGAACTAGACATGGGAAATAATGAAGTTATCTGATTTGGAGAGAGGAAGGGGTTTTGGTGACCAAAACCTATTGGGATCTGATTGATAGGCCTTGGGCACCTTTCCTATGCTATTTTTTAGGATTTTTCTTCGGTATATGATTTATTTGGAGTTTGGCATGATTTCTAGAGGAGGAGGGTGCATTGCATCAACGAGATTCCTTCATTTGGGGTGTCATAACACCTCCATTTAGATTGAGACTTTTCTCAAGGGTTTGTAATCCCCCGATATACTATTTCACCCATTTTGGAGGGTTTTGGAGGCCTAGAGGAGGGAGGCCGAAATATTGGTGATCTAGCACCATAAACAAGTGTGCAACTTAGCTAGGGAGAGGGTTTTCAGCTATCAAAGGGAAATACCTTAATCTTGTCCCTTTCTCCAGTTGATTGTGATTCCTTTGGAGGATATTATCTTCAGTTTTGGAGCTTGTTGGAGCAGTTATTATTCCATCTTGATTATTCTTCTTGTATTCTCCCAGATCTGTAGATCTATTGTATCACGATCACTCCATTATCTAAATAAAGGTCAGATATGAAGTTATTGGCTCTATATTGGTATTCATTGCTTGTGTCTTGTCATTTTCATGTGTTATATGACCAGATCTATAGCTCCATGCTATAATATTCTAAGAGTAAACCCTCAATGAACAACATGATGAAGTAAACCTGCATAACACATTGAAATAATAAACAAATAATTAAACAATCCTTGGTTTCGGGCAAAAAAATCAACTTGGGAACATTACATGAGACAATCCATCTACATCAAATTAATAATAAACATTGTAAGAGTGAAATCCATGAAAAAGAACATAACTACTATCTACAAACAATACTGTAATGAAATTAATATCCTTAAACATGAATGGAATAAGAACTTCCTCGAGAGAAATTAATAAGTAGTATTCATAAAAATATAAAATGAAAATGTAAATCAAGATATCAATAGAAGATTTAAAAATATTGACATAAATGTAACGAAATTAATATCCCTAAACATGAATGGAATAAGAACTTCCTCAAGATAAATTAATAAGTATTATTCATAGAAATATAAATTGAAAATGTAAATAGAGATCAATAGAAAATTTTAAATTTGTTTTTAATGATAAGAAGAAACCATAGATTATAATGTTAGGTATTTTAAAAGTTCATAATAAATTAACATCATAATCTTAGACAAAAAGTTATCTATGACGTTAAGATGTAGATATGGAGTACAATGTTCAAACATATCTTATGTTTTAAGTATGCAATTTTATGAAAGGAAAATGAAAATTGATTATTTATAGTGTTGTTAAATAGAAATGTAGCTCCTACAATAAATGAAATTGAAAATCCCACAACAATACACGATCTCTCCACATTAGTATCCTCTTCAATTTTGGATAAACAACTTTCTATAATTATTCCAGTGCTTGAAAGCTTAACAACATCTCTTTTTTTCATTATTGAAAAGTTATCAACATCTTTTGTCGGTTGGAAGGAAATGCCATATGATAAAGCCTCATTGTTATACCAAACTAGAATAACCTCTAACATGCAATTCCTTTTATGAGTGAACATGATGATAGGCACTACATCAAAGTATTACAAGTGGTTAGTATGAATTAACATTTAATAATAATTTAATAATAATTTAATAACAATGTAAGAAATACATGCTTCTAAAAACACTATATTCTGCCTAAAATATGCATCATCAACACCATATTCTTCCATCATATCCCACATTCCCATGAGATTTAGTTTCTCTTTCATTAGAAATGTCATAACCATGTGGTGATCCAACAAAACAATTAATTGACAACACTTAAATAGTTTTGATATGGCATCATATATATGCAACATAAATTACAATAATTATGGTACTTCGAATATAATACGACAATGCCTACTCCATCAATTGGTATAGAAATGAACGGATAAGATCCACATCATCTTCAACTGTCCTTCATGGCTTTATTAGTCCTTGCCCTTCAGGCTGGTAGGGACTAATAGTAATTGATTTTCATCCTTTCTATTCAATTGACACAGAAACCAATGTCTTATAATAGTTTTAACCAAATTTTTTCGCAAAGCATGCAACTTAGGTGGTTCATTAGCCTAAGTTTTAAATTTGACCTCTTATTTGGCCTCTTCCCGAGGCAGAGGGGAAAATAGCTTAGTTTATCAACAAGTTTATAGCTTAGTCTGTATTGTCGTTTTTCAGAAAAGAAGTAATGCTAGATATGAATCTAGCATTACTTCTTAACATTTAAAGTTTGGTACAATCCATATCCCATAGTATTTAGTTGATGCACAACTGGAATTTACAACACCACAACTTCCATTTACAACACCATGTAAAACTAATACATGTTTCTCGTCCTTATCGATATGATACCTCTTCTTTACCTGCTCCTCCTTCGCAATATGTTACCTCTTGTTTACTTGCTCCTATAAAGGACACAAAACATTCTCTCCAATTTCCCCATGAAACCTTTGTATAAAATCGCCCAATGTGGTCTTTATCTGGTTATATCTCTTGTCGTGAAGAGGAGGCGAACGTCTCATGTTCCAGAATCTCTGTCGACCATGTCTCATGTTCCAGAATCATGTTCTAGAATCTCTGCCAACAGTGTTCCGGAATCTCGGCCAACTGTCAACTACTTTGTAAGTTTCTTCCCTGTAAGTTTTTGTTAATGATTTTAGAAGTAATGAAAGCAGAAGTAAGGCAAGCTCAGGAGGAAATCTTACCAAATTGCAATTGGAAGGTCAAGCATTTTCCCTCCACTATGTATAAAACCCAACATAGTACAATAAGAGCCTGAGTGTTCATCCTTCAAGCAGAATCTCTATCAACTCCACAACCGTATAATTCGCTGACCCGCTTCCTCCCTCCAATGCAACGGTCAGTTACAATATTTTGCATAAGTAGGCTCTTCTTATACATAGATAGGGATGGGAACTAAACTGCGTGAACAAAAGGGCTCTCTTCGACTCCTTCCATTGAGCTTGCCTTCTTCTCTTCAGGGTTCATGCCCTGTACATTCAGTTTGACATGTTCTATTTCATCAATCATCCTTCTCTTGAGAAAATTGTAAGATCATGTTTCAAGAGATTAAAAATTGGTGAGGAAGAAACAAAATATATCCAACAATAAAACAAATTGGAAGTTAATTGTCAAAAACGTATGGTAAAAAATTCTCTAGAAACCAAAGCTTGAGCTTTTAACAATGTTGAATACAATCCATTTTGTCTGTTTTAAAATATACTAATAAAAAGTATGTTTAGTCGCAATTTTAGGAAAAACAATTGTTCAATAATTAAGTCCACAAGAGTAACAGTGAACTCACTTGGTATCAGAGTGACGTTAGACTCTTTCATGAATATGAGGGAAATTAAACTCATAAAATGTCATGTGCGGTGGATTGTGGCTGCGGAAATGGCATGTAAAAGTGGAAGAGAAGCTAATGACAGAGAATTACAGGAGTTGAGAAACCAGATCGAGGAACCTGAACTCAAACATGAAATTCAATTTAGGCACTATAGATTTGAGCCTTTAGACATGACCATTCAGCATATAATATGTGTTAGTCGCCATGTATCCTTGTTTTCCATTAGAAACCTAAATCGAAAGAACTGGAAAGACTTTGATGTTTTCCAATCCCGCAAGTTATTTATAAATTCATTCAAATGGGATACTCCACTACTTGGCTTGGCTATTGGGCTAGAGAAGTCATGGGATCATAGTCAATCATTGCCAGTAGTCATAGCTGATAGTCGGTGGTTCGCCTTGCCTGATGGTCAGTGTTGTTGATAGTTGCTAGTCGTTGAGTGAAGGTTGTTGTCGATACCAAGTTGTCATTTCCATAGTCCCATAAAATGAAAAGCCACAAGGAAGCTCACTCAAACCTGCCTTGGGAAGGGACATGGAAATGGACTGTCAAAGGGGCAAGGGGAATGGATTGGCGAAGCAAGGGGAATGGAATGTCGAAGGGGTGGGGGAAACCTGAAATGGACAAGGCTCCAGATCAACGTAGTCTGAGCATTAGGGTTGAGATCAACGTAGTCTGAGCATGTGGCAGATGCATGTCAATTAGGGTTGAGATCAACGTAGTCTGAGCATGTGGTGGATGCATGGTTGAGCCATATCTCCTATAACCACATTGGCCACAAGCATGAAGGCATATTTTCCACATGGCTTCCTCTTCGTTTTACTTTCAAGTTTATTTCATTTCATCTAACGAGGTAGGCATAGGTACAAAGTAGGGATAGGTTTATATACCTTCTGTGTAGGTTGATTTTGGATGTGGGTGGTGATGTAATATCAAAGACAAGCATAATAACATTGTTTTTCCACTTTGTTGATTGAATTTTGATAGGAATATCTGAGCCTTCAAATCCATGTTTGTGCTTTTGGTTTTAGTGTCATTTAATGGGTCAGTTTAGAATGAAAGCCTTTGACTTTTGTACTCGTTTTTATTTGGGTATTTTTATTTTGAAGTGTATACTCTGAATTGTTGGATGATTTAGTTGTATGCACGCCCAACCAAGTGGAAGTGATGCATGGCTACTACATTCCATGTAATACACGCTCGTACATGCACATAAATCAAAATGACCATATTGTAGCCACATTAAATGAAAACGAAACCATATTGGGTTATTATAATTTTTCTTCTTAACACCTCATTATCCAACGCCAGACCAAACCCAATGCAATATCAGAGAGAAACCAACAAATCTCTATGAGAAACCAACAGATTCCACTGAGTGAGACCAAGAATTTCTGCAACAAATTCTCGTGGGTTTTAATACATAGTATGCTATCAAGAAAGGAAATTTTTCCTTCCATAGTTTTATGAACAATTATTTTCTTTCAAAACAATTGGAAAACTGTGACCAAGAGGTCGAAAAACGAAATCATAATTGACCTTCCTATGACATAGTTAGGTTGGAAAACACGAGCCACAATCCAAAATTTGAGGACATGATCCCCAGTGGTTTCACTAACTCTCTTTTCACGGGACTTATAACAACACAGATCACAAGTCCCAGTAGGGTGTTCAACAAAACTTCCACCTCCACTTTATTTTGGTAGCTTTTTCCACTTCCACTGAGCAATACGATAGTAAAAGTGTTGGAGTTCATCCTGGAATCCAATGAGATTTCATCTTCACACGATGCCAACAGATCGACATAGTAACTGTAATTGTGTGATTTGTCTCCCATATTCGAATAGAAAATAAACCAGTGTTACCTTCCTTGATGTGTGATGAGATTGTGATGTTTCTTATACATTTATGATTTTACATCTAGAGTCGCACTTCAAACAAAAAAATATGTAAGGTGACAACTACAAGTTTCGAGAAAATGCCAACCATCCTCTCTTTAATTTTGGCCTTCTTTACTTCACCTTCTCTATGAAATTTGTCTTAGATATCCTTTGGTTACCTCAGTCACGTGTAGATATTCAATATGCTCAAGTGTAATTAAAATGACAGAGTCTTGCCTCTTATTTATACTTTCATGTAGCTTCCTCAAGGAGTTACTTTTTAACCATCTTAACCCACTTTCCTTATTTTAAGGTTAACCAACTTCTAACCACTTCTCCAATTAGTAATTTATCCATTAACTTTATTATTTAAATAATTTATTTTGTATCCACTTTGACTTATATTACACTCATGACTTCACTTTGCCTCAAGGGGTTACCTTCTAACCATATTAAACCACTTTCCTTATTTTAGGGCTAACCCACTTCTAACCACTTGTCAATTTAGTAATTTCTCCATTAACTTTATTATTTAAATAAGTCATTTTGTATTCAATTTGAATTATAGTACACTCATCACTTCACTTTATTATTTACCTTCTAAAAACTCTTAAACCACTTTGACTACTTTGACCTTTTTGGGCTTCAAGCCAACATATGAAGGTCCTCCAAATTCATAAGGTCGTAACTCTCAAACCGTGAGGAGTTATGTGGCGTTCCACATACCACCAGAAATGGCATGACATATACTATCCATCTAGAATAGTCTTACCTACAAATATATCAAAACTCATACCATTATACATTAAACAAAATTGGGTCCATTACCCAAACCTGGGTTCTCCAACTTCACATGGCCATAACTCTTTGATCGTGAGGAGTTATGTGATTTTCCACATACCACTGGAAATGGCATGATATGTAATACCGATCTAAAATAATCTTACCTTAAAATATATTAAAACGCATACCATTATACATCAAACAAACTTGGGTCCATTACCCAAACCTTTGTGCTACCGAAATTCACTACCAGACTTTCTCCAAGGGTTGACATCAATCTACAATGTCACTATCCAATGGTTGACATCAATGACAACCAACAATCCATACCAATTGTCCATCAACCTAAGCCAATTGTTTGACAAACATACTATTATTGCTATATTATTACAGAATAATGATGAACAATACGAATAACCAATAAAAAATTTCAGTAGATCTCTCAAAGATGCAAAGCTAAAATACAACATAATGAAAAAACATGATTATGCTTTAGTTAAGATCTCTCAAATATGCAAAGCTAAAATACAACATAATGAAAAAACATGATTATGCTTTAGTTAAGGCCTTAAAGACTTTTTTCAGCGGATCTCTCATATATGCAAAGTTAAAATACAACATAATGGAAAAACATGATTATTCTTTAATTAAGCTCTTCAAGGTTTTTTTCATGACTATGTGTTACATTATAAAATCATTTCCTTTGTTCTTAAAAGAATTTTTTTTTCATGACTATGTATTACATTCTAAAATCATTTCCTTTGTTCTTAAAAGGAATTTTAGGACAACAAGATTGTGATGGGAAAAGAGAGAAATTGATTGCAAAAATTCAAGAATTTTATTTAGAAATTAGGCCAACTAAACTCATTAAAGGTCAAGGGTTAGCCAAATTAATGGCTGAAACAAATCTTAAGACCCTAGAAATAAATGAAATGAATATTGATCTTCCTTTCGAAGATAATTTGATTATTCAAGATGTAAATTTGTTATTCAATATGTAAATTTGTTCAAGGTTTCTTCATGACTAATTATGCTTTAATTAATCTCTTCAAGGTTTTTTCAGGACTATGTATTATATTCTAAAATCATTTCCTTTGTTTTTAAAAGAAATTTTTAGGACAACAAGATTGTGATGGGAAAAGGGAGAAATTAATTGCAAAAATTCAAGAATTTGATTGAGAAATTAGGCCAACTAAACTTATTAAAGGTCAAGGGTTTGCCAAATTAATGGCTGAATCAAATCTTAAGACCCTAGAAATAAATGAAATGAATTTTGATCTTCCTTTCGAAGATAATTTGATTATTCAAGATGTAAATTTGTTATTCAATATGTTAATTTGTTAGAACAAGAAGAATTACCAGGACCCTTACAACATGTAGATGAAAAGTTTTTTAAATCATTATGGTATGGAGACTGGTATGGAGACATTATTTATTGTCTAATCAATTTAAAAACTCCAAAACATCTTGATAAATCTCAATCTCGATATTTGAAGTTAAAATCCATTAAATACAATTTAAAAACTTCAAAACATCTTGATAAATCTCAATCTCGATATTTGAAGTTAAAATCCATTAAATATTGCAATATTGATGGGAAATTATACCGGAAAGATCATTTTTTATTATTTCTTAACTATGTCTTAGAGGAAAAAACATATTACCTAATTAATTAACATCATGAAGGATCTTGTGGTGGTAACTTTACTTGGAGTACCAATGCTTATAAAATTCTAAGAAGTGTGTTTTATTGGCCTACTCTATTCTCTCTCAAGTCAATAAGAAAGTTAGAGCCTAATAAGAAAGTTAGTGCCTATACAAATTGTCAATTATTTTGAAGTAAGAAAAATTTGTTGCCCTTCCTCTTAAACCATTTAAACCTAAAGCCCCATTTCAATAGTTGAGATTCAACTTTATAAAAGAAATTCACCCACCATGTAGTGGCCAACATCGATGGATTCTTACTTCCACTTACTATTTTCCCAAATGGACTGAAGCAATCACAGTAGATAATGCCACAATTTCAACAATATAATGCCACACTTTCAACAATAATTAGTTTCAACAATAATTAAATTTCTAGAGGAAAATATTTTATTTAGATTTGGATGTCCCAAAAAGATAATTACTAATAACGTGAAATATTTTTCATCTACTACACTAATAAAATTTTGAAATATTTTTCATCTACTACACTAATAAAAAAAATTCAAAATTTTATTATTATTCTTGGTCATTCAACTTTCTAATAAAATTTTGTCAAAATTTTATTATTATTCATGGTCATTCAACTTCCTATTATCCCAAGAAATAAAATTTTGAAATGTTTTTCATCTACTACACTAATAAAATTTTGTCAAAATTTTATTATTATTCTTGGTCATTCAACTTCCTATTATCCCTAGGAAAAGAAACTGGTTGAATTAACACATAAAAATCCAATGAAAATCCTAAAAAGAACATTATTTGAGAAAAAAGGAACTGAGACTCATTACTAAAATATGCACTTTGGGAAGATATTATCAACACCAAAAGGTTAATCAATACATCACCTTTCTAATTATTCTATGTCGTTGATGTTATATTACTAGTTACTAGTTTATCTAGGAGCTCCAATCATGAAAATTCTGTGATAATTTTAGGAAGAACATAACGACATGAAACAATAAATGGGATACTCCAAGTCTAACAGAAAAGGGAACAAGTTGATGATCAAATGAAAAATTAAATAACCTTTCTAATTATTCTATGGCACTGATGTTATATTACCATTTTATTTGGGAGCTCCAATCATGAAAATTCTGCAAATTCTGCAATAATTTTAGAAAGAACCTAACGACATGCAACGTAGGATAAACCAGATAATCCAAGTCCAACAGAAAAGGGAGCAAAGGGAACAAGTTAATGATCAAATGCAAAAGTATCAAGAAAATATGAAAACATTATTTGATAAAAGAACCAAAGATAATGTGTTTACAATATGTGATTTGGTACTACATGGGATAAAAGAAGGGAACTCCAGCTAAACATGAAAATTTTGATGGTCTATGGACAATTCCATTTAGAATTGAATGACTAGAAGGTGAAAATAAATTTGGTCTACAAAATTTACAAAGCAAGAGTTTAGGAACGAGAGTTAATGGTCATTGCCTGGAACATTTTATTTATTAAAATGATTCAGAAAATGCACATAATGTAAAAATTATGTATTTTTCTTTTTTAATCTTATGAAGACATCCATTTCTTTTCAAAATATAGTAAAATACTTTGTTTAAATAAGTTTCATTAAAAGAGAAATATTTAAAAAATATAGTAAAATACTTTGTTTTCATTAAAAGGGAAATGTTTAAATTTCAAAATATAGTAAAATAGTTTGTTTAAATAAGTTTCATTAAAAGGGAAATACTTAAAAAAATATAGTAAAATACATTGTTTAAATAAGTTTCATTAAAAGAGAAATGTTTAAAGGATAGTAAAATAGTTTGTTCAAATAAGTTTCATTAAAAAGGAAATATTTAAAAAATATAGTAAAATACTTTGTTTAAATAAGTTTTATTAAAATGGAAATGTTTAAAGGATGTTTAAATAGTTTCCTTACCAAAACTGTTCAAACAAACTTGAAAAATCATTTGCACCTGAAAAACTTCACAATATAGTAAAATACTTTGTTTAATGAAGATTCATTAAAAAGGAAATATTTAAAGAAGGAAATATTTAAAGGATGTTTAAATAGTTTCCTTACTAAAACTATGTTTGGCTTAGACCTTGTTATGACACCCATATAAAACATAACCTTATAGATTTCATTTGATCAAATAAACTTAAAAAATTATATGTACTTGAAAAACTTTTAAAGGTTTCAACCAAAGGAAATATTAATTGGGACATTATTCTTTTGAACTTGATCAGGATTCTTTCATAAAGAGGTATTCATCCCAAATAAGCGCCTATCATAAAGAGGCATTCATCCCAAATAAATGCCTAACATATTTTTTTGATTCCTCCTTCGTAAAATAAGGGAAAAGAAATAGCAAAAATAAAATTATGGAAATGAAAACATGTCTATGGATGCTCATGAGCATTGGAACAGCATCATAAAGAAGTCTACTCGTTCAAAAAATATTTATATTTAAAACCCAAAAATTTTAAAAAAATTATTTATATTTAAAACCCAAAAATTTTAAATTTTTTTGAAAAGGGACAAAAAAAAATTTAATTTCTTTGTAAAAACAAAAAAAATTAATTCTTAAATCTTATCCAAAATAAGGGAATGATGATTGCTTAAGTTTTTAGAATAAGTATACATATGAATTCAAATAAGATGTTTTACAGGGTGAAATACGGTTATCAAAACTAAGCAAATGCAGCAAATTTATTCAAAGGAGATATAAAATTTACAAAAGACTTAAACCTTTTAAAAAATAGGGGAAAGCAAAGAAATATTTACTTTATTTGGGATTTTGTGGATTTTTCTTCATGATTATAAATATGTATGAATAAAAATCATATAAATTGAAAAAATACTGATATAAATATGTAAAAAATTTCAAAATAAACAATCTTACACATATAATTTTATTTATAATAGGAGTGTAAATACACTATACATATACATCGTTGCAAAATTTCAAAATGTAGAAATGCTAGCCTTTATTAATCCTTATCGATAGGATGTTCTACATTGAAGGAAGGTCTAGGAGAAATATAAGGGTTGGAAGGATCAACATTGCTATCAAATTCATCCTGAGAGGGAGGACATCTCATAATATGAATGTCTTGCTTAATATTAAGCATATCCTCCATGATTTTGTCGAGTCTAAATTCAAGCATGTGTTGAAAATTCATTGTTGGACCTGAAGAAGAATTTTCCTATTTTGTCTAGTAATTTGCTTTCTTAGTATTTGTTGGACCTGAAGTAGAATTTCCCTATTTTGTCTAGTAATTTGCTTTCTTAGTATTTCCCGTACCCAAATGCATGCAACATTTTCAATTTACTAGAAGCCCCTATCCTCAATACTTAAATTTTTTAGGCCTAATTTATGGTGCATTGTAAGTACAACTAGGAAAATATGGAGAAGAAAGAGAGATATTTCTTCTAGTCGCGTTGAGATCTAATGAAATATCAATCACAGCTTGATGAAATATCAATTAGAGCTTGATCCTTAAGTCCCCTTGATCGCATCCTTCTTATCAACTAAATCATTTTCTTTTCCTTTCTCTAAGCTTTTTGTCCCTATGAACCCCATATAATCATCGGGACTAACAAACATTTTAAAAAGTACATTTTGAATAGAAAAATATGATTAGAACTACTATGAAATATGCCTTCTAAATTACTCTATTTATAGAAAATTTTATATCAAAGGAATCATAATTGAGAATCATTTCAAAATCTTTGAAGTATGTCTTTCATCATCTAAATAATTCTAAGGAATCATAATTGAGAATCATTTCAAAATCTTTGAAGTATGTCTTTCATCATCTAAATAATTCTTGATTTACTTCATGTCATATAACGTTATTAGGACATGCCCTTCTGGCTGGGGATTATTAGTAATCGATTTTCATTGTTCCGTTAATCCATGCACACAAATTAAGACAAATCAATATTAGGACATGCCCTTCGCGCTGGGTGACTATTAGTAATTGATTTTCATTGTTCCATTAATCTGTGGACACAAATCAAGACAAATCAATATTAGGACATGCCCTTTCGGCTGGGTGACTATTAGTAATCGATTTTCATTGCTCCATTAATCCATGCACACAAATCAAGACAAATCAATATTAGGACATGCCCTTCCGGCTGGATTAGTAATCGATTTTCATTGTTCCATTAATCCATGCACACAAATCAAGACAAATCAATATTAGGACATGCCCTTCCAGCTGGGTTAGTAATCGGTTTTCATTGTTCCATTAATCCATGCACGCAAATCAAGACAAATCAATCATTTTAACTAAAGTTTGAAGAGATTCATATAATTTTCAAACTGAGATTTCAATTTTTATCCTAACTTTTTTGTTGGATGCCTTATTTGGCCTCATCTCGAGGAATGGAGCCACATTGCCCACTTAAATATTAGGTTAAAACGCACCTTGGCTTAATAATTTTCTCTAAGTGAAGTAATGCTATAAATAAGCCTAGCATTACTTCTCTAACATTAAATGTTAAATGTTTCGTACTGTGATCATATTTGAAATATGACTATAAGTGTCATGGCAATGTGGCTATAGGTATGCTCGACATGAGTATAACAAGCAAGTTTCCCTTCATTTTCTTTGCCTTTTCTTTGCCTTGCCCCTTCATTTTTCTTTGCCTTGTGTGAACTTTACTCTCATTCTACATTTTGCTCCCAATCTGCATTTCGTTCAACATAATATAATTTTCCTGTGCGAATATCATTTTCCTGTGCATGTTGAGGAGCTTTCTAGTGCAAAGATATTTACAATGCATGTTGTTGCATTGTTGTTGCAACACATGAAGAAACAAAGAATAAATAGATAGACAACAAAGAACTTTATGCAAATTATGATCTTCACTAACTCACTGTTCAGATTATGATATTCACTAACTCACTGTTCAGATTATGATCTTCACTAACTCACCATTCAGGTATCCTTTCACATCTTGATGGGTTACATTGTTTAATGTTTCTTAATCATCAGTTATATTATGGTACTGCCTTTAGACTTAACTTTGCTGCTAATATGGTAACTGTATGCAAATTATGATCTTCACTAACTCACCATTCAGGTATCCTTTCACATCTTGACGGGTTCCATTGTTTAATTTTTGGGTTTCATTGTTTAATGTTTCTTAATCATCAGTTATATTATGAAGTAGTTGTTGCTCAACACTGCCTTTCGACTTAACTTTGCTGCTAATATTTAGCAAGTTCTTCTTTCTTCTCCAACTGTGGTTCTTCAAAGGGCCTCCTCACTACAGCCATGGAAACACAAAAAGTAAGTTTTTTGCTACTAATCCATTTCATAATATTTAAAAGAACACTCATTTCATAATATTTAAAATAACGAATTTCTTTTTTGCAGTGAATTCATTTCATTTCATAATATTTAAACGAACATTCATTTCATAATATTTAAAATAACAAATTTCTTTCTTGCATTGAATTCATTTCATATGACATAAGAGAACACATTTCTTTTCTGTGAATTCAGTGAATTCATTTCATAAGACATAAAAGAACAAATTTCTTTAAAATCACCGGAAAAAAAAATTCAAAGGCATAGTTATAGATTGTTTTATAGCATGTTCACCTCAACTATATTGGTAGCACCTTAAGGTTGTAAGGGCATAAGTGTATTATGACTTACCTTACCTAGTGCAATAGATGGTCCCCTCCTATGTGATCCTCCTTGAACCTTGAAACTTTGCTCTCATTCTGCATTTTTCTCCCATTTTGCATTTGGTTCAACATAATATAATTTTCCTTTGTGAATATCATTTTCCTGTGCATGTTGAGGAGCTTTCTAGTGCAAGGAGATTTACAATGCATGTTGTTGCAATGTTGTTGCAGCAGATGAAGAAAACATATGAAGAAACTAAGAATAAACATATAGACAACAAAGAACTGTATGCAGATTATGATCTTCACTAACTCATCATTCAGGTATCCTTTCACATCTTGATGGGTTCCATTGTTTAATTTTTATTAATCATCAATTATATTATGAAGTAGCCGCTACTCGATACTTATATTATGAAGTAGCTTCTACTCGTATTGCCTTTAGACTTAAATTTGTTGCTAATACAATTTTAAATTATGAAGTAGTTGCTACTCGGTATTGCCTTTAGACTTAAATTTGTTGCTAATACAATTTTAGCAAGTTCTTCTTTCTTCTCCAACGTTGGTTTTTCAAAGGGCCTCCTAGCTGCAGCCATGGAATCACGAAAAGTAAGTTTTTTGCTACTAATTCATTTCATAATATTTAAAATATTTAAAAGAACATTCATTTCATAATATTTAAAATAACAAATTTATAATACATAATACATAAAAGAACAAACTTATTTTCTGTTGTGAATTTAGTGAATTCATTTCATAAGACATAAAAGAAAAAAATTCTTTAAAAGCATCGGAAAAGAAAAATTCAAAGGCATAGCTATAGATTGATTTATAGCATGTTCACCTCAGCTATATTGGTAGCACCTTAAGGTTGTAAGGGCATATTCAAAGTGTATTATGACTTACCTTACTTGGTGCAATCGATAGTCCCCTCCTTTGTGCTCCTCCTTGAACCTTGAATTTCTTGTCCCCAAGTGTACGTCGTGATTTTGATTATATAAGCGAGTTGCACATCTAGGATATAGTTTCTTGGCCCGTGTAGTTGTTGGCGGGTCGTAGTGTCTGGGTGGTAAACTAATAACGCTTTATGGGGATCTGTCTGTGAGCAACATATACACTTTCCTGGTAGGGTTCCTACTCGTAGCTGGTTAATTTTATTTTGTTAACCTTAAAGCGGCCTGGAAGGATAGGTAATAAGTCTGCTCTTTGTTTCTTTTTTCTCTTTTCCCCAACTCCCAAATTATGTGTTGAGAAAACCGAATATAATGGCCATCCTCTCGCTATTATGGAAAATAATATGTTATGTTCTTTATACTCCCCATCCCCAGCATGCAACACAATTCTTGAGTTGGGGTCACACCCTGCCTCTCTGATTGACATGAAAATCACTCCAAATCTGTAGACTTTTTCTCCAATTGATGGTGAGATCTATCTTCAACACGAAAATCATAAATCTTGTTATTGATCTCAATCCAACTGCTTCCAATCTTCTTTTTTACCCTCCTATCATTCACATGTTTTCTCACCTTTTGCATGTCATCCCACCTGGTAGCCACTGCATAGATTTTTGACAACAATACATAATTTGCATAATTATCAGGGTCTAACTCAAAAAAGATCTTTGCCACACGTTCTCCTAAATCCATATTGGTATGAATTCTATATGCACCAATATTCATCCTATGTTATTTCTATATCGATATATAAAGAATATGGAAAATCCAGGTCACTACCTAAGGTTTGTTCATCTGCCACTCATTTTCCACGCAGTTGACAAGGAAATATAGGTAGCATTTATATAAATTGTAGCCATAAATTGCATGCATATACCGTCATAGGTACAAGCACACCCTTGACGCTCAATATGAACTATTATTGAATCTAACACTGAAAATGAATTATCATTCACTCTTTCCTGTAAAAGTGAAAAGGAAAAAAAATATTTGTGGTTGTAGATCATTGGCGACCATTACCTTCCCATGCAATTTCCTGTGAAGTGCCAAGCAAATCAATCCTTCCTACTATTGTCTATAATGGCAGGATAACAGTAAAACAGTTGTATTGAGAACCTTGTTCCCCCTTCCAGCGAGCACCTAGGAGACCAAACCACTCGAATTACCAGATCACTTGATTTCCCGGGGCTCATTCAAGATCTGTTGTTTCCTCAACGCCCTCCCTGGCCCTTCTTTCCTCCCGGATGGACTCGATTCAGTGAAATGCGCTTAGGTAAACGGTATATCGTTGTTAGGTGAATAGGAGAAGGATTCAATATCCCTAAATTCCATCTTGAAGGGTTCCTTGCTTGCCCATTTCCACACATAGAAGAGATAGACTCCATTCATACGGCTAGCGACTGCCTCTTTTGATAAATGAATTATAGAAGGCGCCCTCTTGCACTCGACCTTTTGGTGGTACTATCATGTGAATCAATCATGGACTAAAGGTAAACGAGTCGATCCTCTCCCAATGTTCTATGGCTTTGGTGGTACTATAATGTTCTGATATTGACGGCCGCGACAATCAGTGTTACGTTACCAATATTTTTATAAAAATAAAAATTGTGTATCACATAGAATCAATTGACACATTGTTAACAAGTGCATGCATGCCATACGTATTGGCACTAAGTCTGCTTGTAATCTTATTTCACTATAACCCTAATGTCATGTCACCCGCACATGAATCTAGCTCATTTACCATAAGGCAGTCCCTACAACCCACAATAATGAGTCTCCCTTCTACAAGCGACAATGGCTATCACCATATATATAACTTGTAACTATTTAACTGTAGACAAAATCCGATTTGTTAAATTATTTAATATTACATTTGAATAATTGTTTATTTTACTTTTGGATTTATTTTAAATGGCATATTTTTCATAATTAATGAATGACTCGTGCTTTTGTCTATCTTTAATGATTAATGATACGCATTTATCATGCCCACGTCTATGAATCTCACATGTTTCCGCTTGGAATTTCTTTAACAAAGTTTATGGGATCAATTCACAAGAATAAAAAGTTCGACAAAGGACGGATATTTTGAATACTTTACAAATTAATATAATTTAAAAAAAAACTTGGTTGATGTCATCAATGAAACGATGTCATTACCAAGTTTCAAACGAGCCCCTCACAACTAATCATGGCGCTAACTAATTATCAATGAATTAAATAATCATGTTGTGACGGGATTGTTGATATGTTGTCCGGTCATGCCTCTCACGGACGAGGATTCTTGTTACTTATGGCACCACGGACAAGGCCTTTCAGTCCCAATCAATATATCCAAGCAAGCTTCCTCGCTAACGCTCGAAGTTAGAGGTCCATACAGTGGGTACATGGACGATGAAAATATGTTTTATTGGTAAACTCTCTATCGATATAAGCAACAACAGTTGTTCAAATGGATTTTCAAATGAAACTAAGAATAAGCATAGATATAGTCATTTATTTTCAGAAATATCAACTAATATCAACTTACAAGGCACTGGAATATAAACACTGAAAATCTTGTGGAAGGAAAAGAAACAATGATCTATTATGAAAATACAAGAAGTAAAACTAAACCTAGTTCAAGTCAACTATCTAGTCAAAGTAATGGTAGTCAAGTCAACTGCTTATTTAAGCAATGACCATCTTACCCTCAGGGCAGGGACTTGCTACTTTGCAGCTCGCCGTGTTAATTAAGCAATGATCACCAAATATTTGATAAAGGAAATAATTGATTGATAAGATACATGTTGGGTATCACATGTGTTAAAATCTTCACACACTCACTTAAGTCAGTGTTAATTTGACCCCTATCCCAACAGAAAAGGCACTAAAGCTATCGTCCTTACTGCCTCACAGGGATCCCTGTGAGAGATAAATGTTGTAAATGATTAGTTAAATATTTTTAGTACTATATGACAAAACCCCAAAACAATTTACTAAGCATGATTAGTTAAAAATATTTTTAGTGCTATATGACAACACCCCAAAACAATTCCTTAATAGTTTTAATAACTTGAAAAAAATTCTTTATTTTAAATATTATTTAGATTAACGTTAAAAATTAATTAATTTAGGCCGCTAGGGTGTAGTACAGCCAGTGATGGAGAGTATTATTAAGGTACTCCCTTGTGTGAAGTCATTGTTTCAAAACCCTCGACTTACCTTGTGTTTCATGTGAGGGACCGCGTTGGCATTCCTAGAGCTTATAGTGGTAGAAATTGGATAAATTGACCCCGTGTCACATGAGTACATGTCCGACTAGTTGTTGATTCTACTAGTCACAAACAAAGAAGATAAATTTAGGTATAAAAGTCGTATTAAGTATAAATAAATTGTGCACGATTTAATTAAATACAAAAATCAATGTGATATGATCCTAGACATAATGTTTGCAAATAGAGGTCGATCATAAATTTAGATTAATTTTAGAGGTGTGAAGCGCTCAAACTTTAATTTAGTACTAAGTTCTGAAACTACCAAACCATTCAGAGGACACGTTGCTTAACTACACTTAAATAGGAGCTTTGGTAAATTTTTGAAAACCTCTTTTCCAAGCTTTGAAACCATTTCAATTTTAGAAACCTTCCACCGTACCATTTGTTAGTCCAGGACATTTAAAACTTGACGACCATGTGACCACTGAAAACCAACCATGAATTGACATGTAGGATCACATTTAGTAAGATTTTAGACTAAATTGGTAATAGTCTATCACCTTTTGTTTATTCCTAAAATTCATTCATTGAAGGTTACAAGCTCCTGAGTTTAAAGTTGTCGCTGATATCTCGCAATTTGAGAGACTTGGTTTTCGAGTGGAATCCATGTATGGCTAAGTTAAGAAGACAATCTAGTTTTAAAATTGTATTAAATTTTTCCCCAGGAAAAATATATCTTGATTTTCTTTCTATCATAACTCAGACCCTCAAATCACCCCAAGAAGGAAAATTGTTGTAGAAAACCTGTTTTTAGGCATCTCATAGAGAAACACTTTGACATCCTCCAATCAAAGAGCTTAATAGAGTAGAATTTACAAATTTTAGTAATAGTAATGAACATTTATATGCATGGGACTCTCTTTTAGCCAGGGAAATCCTCCCTACCACTTTTCACTTTCCAAAACTAGTGAAAAAACTATGATTCAACACAAAGGATTATCATGGATAAAAACCAAAAAGTCATTTTCACAATTTTCGTCTAAACCTCATTTTAAGAAATATTATCACTATATGAAAACAAAGAAAATATAGATGAAGATTCCCTTTCCCTAGAATTCAGTTCACTACCACTATCAGAAAGGCTTATCTTTATGACATATTTGTTAATTACCCCATATGGACTAAGAATTAAACCTTCCTATAAAAGCATCCTTAATTAAATATTTAGTTAAGGAGGTTATAACTATTGTCTATTTGATCCTTTGCTATGACATTGACACTCTAGTAGATGCTATTGTTTTAGGTTTATTTGATCCTTTGCTATGACATTGACACTCTAGTAGATGCTATTGTCTTAGGTTTTCTACTAAAAATTTCTAAAGGAACTAAATTTAATTATGTAGAATATCTCTCTAATACCATTAATTAACATATGACATTTTTTGAGGATTGGAAAAGTTTCATGAATCAATATTGCTTATCTTATGATACAAGAAGAGTCTACTTATTTTGAGTCTTTGAATTTAAAGAAAGTAGACCAACAAGGAAATTTCATTCATGTCATCGAATGCACTAATGTTGTGGTAAAAAATGTGGTTACATGTATTTTATTGATCAGGTTATGGCCATTGTTTACACTCTAATTCAGAATGAGTCCTCTCATTATATTTTTCCTAAATGTGGAAATGCTTTACAATTGGGAGAACATGTGAAGGTTGGAGACTAGTACATTTATGAAAATTATACATTCTTAAGAATTTATGGGTTGAATCACAACCTTAAAGGGTACCCATTTTTTTAACTCGCGTAATTTTTTCTTTAAAAAATTTGAGACAAATGTTAGCTTAGATTACCATCATTTTGTTTCAAATTTTAAAAAGACTCTTCTTCAATTCCTAGCTGAAGTTTTCTTTTTCATAGTGAAGGATAAATTAGCCCTAGAGATCATACAAAAAATGATGAAAAATTTCAATTTTGAGCAAGATGATTCTTTCCATGTGACTACAAACATAAAACATGCAGTTGGTCTTCCATCTTATGCTCATCATTTAGATATGTTGGTACTTAGATTTTTGGGTAAATATTGCATGTGTGCACAATTTTTTTTTTGCGTGCCTATTCCATTTTTTGCATGCACTCAAGTAGTTGCATAATAGGTGACATCAGGCATACATGCACCAATTCAAGTTTTTCTAATGCAAGTCAGTTCAAGTTCTTCCAATGCACATCGGTCTGAGTCTTGTAATGTGTTATCCCCCATTTCTAGGGATAACTAAGGATACGATGTATCGAGTCCCTCAAGTTGCAAACATGGAGTACCGAGAGGTATCCCAACACGATGAGCCCTTCATTCACCATACATCACCATTCAACAATGGAAACAGTGTCCACCACACTTGACTTGGATCATAGAGGACAACAGTTCTTACTCCATGAGGTAAGAATTTTGGTATTGGGGTAAGTGTCATTATAATAATTCAAGCATTTGAACATGATGCAAAGGATTCTTTCTTGATTTTGAAAACATTTTCTTGGAAATTATGCCTTTTCCCCTATTTCACCTTGGTGAGTGTCATGGTTTCCTAGTAAGTGTCCACCTTTGGGAAAAGGGTTGCTACTTGGGGGTATCCTTGAAGGGTCATTGTACCATTCCCAATCATAGCTTCCACCTTCCATCACTTCTTCATTTTTTCTCTATTTCACCTTGGTGAGTGTCATGGTTTCCTAGTAAGTGGCCACCCTTGGGAAGAGGGTTGCTACCTAGGGGTATCCTTGAAGGGTCATCATACCATTCCCAATCATAGTTTCCGCATTCCATCACTTGTTCCCCTCCATTTCCTAATCTTTTATTTCTTCGGGGTTATTGACCCAAGAAGGGCATGCACCTCATTTCACGGGAAGAAGGGGATAAAGGCCCAGAGGTAAATGTATCTAGAAAAAGTTAAAATCCAAATCGTAACCTTCTACATGCTCTCCCAAGAGGTCTTGAGAATGATGAAATGTTTCTCTTAAAAAATTTGAAGACCTACAAAATCAAACTCACTTTATATAGATGTCTCGCTTGTTGAGGTGTGTACATGTATGTGATGTCCCTTGCTTTCCATGCATATGGAACTTGTGTACCTATAGCTTCAAGTGACATTGTGGTAATATTTTATTTCCATGTCTTAAAGTACCCAATTGTTTTGTACTTCAATTAATTAATGGAAAATGAATGGTCTTGAAAAAATGTTACATCGCGGACGAAGGGTAGCACACCCTCTACAAAGGCACCCATAATGAGACAATACGAGCCCCTGTATACCATGAAACCCCATACCTAGAAGTCTAACCTCCATCCACTTCACATTCAGTGCATGACCTAGATAGGTTTCTCCTTCTAAACATCCCCTACTTGGGGAATTGGCTTACCTAATAGGGCACTATGACACCCCTCCCATATCTAAATTTTGCAAATTGTATAAGGTCTTTGAGAATATGTTAATTTTGAAAAAGGGGGATTTGATCCACATGTTTTGGTGGTTATTTATTAGATATGGATTAATTGGCGTGATATTTTGACTTGTGGACCCTTGGAGGTAATACTTGCATGTCTTTACATGTCTTTTATAGGTGACAACTTGATCGTGGAGGCACAAGGTCACTTGGACCTTCACTTGGGGCATGAAGCCCACATAATGGATGATGCACCCCCCCCCCTCCTAGGAAAACTTGGATGAGGGACATTTCCTTTGGAGGAACTTGAGTGTCCATTGGAGGTGACTCACTAGCCTTTCTAGCCCCAATGTTTGCCTTTGGAGGCCTCATATTTCTCTTTTGGGGCATGACGTCACACTTGAGAGGTTAGGGTTTTGGTGGTGTTGGTGACTTGATGATGACTTGGAATATGTTGATGGAGGAAGACCCTTACACCATGAAGGTATGGACTTTGGAGGCCCAACGTTTGCCTCAAAAATCTCAATGGTTTGCTCATTATGGAAAAACATCACCCCTAGAGGGCATGGCATCATCTTTTAGGGCTTGTTTATTTTGAAAATTGAATTGTATCTTGTAAAGGGGAAAATTAGGAGGTCACCCCCCCTATTTTGTGTTCTACCCTAATTTAAGTGGACAAATAATTTTACAAGGTCAAGTATAAATAAGACCTTGTCACTTTGATTTTGACATATAAGACAAGTCTTGAGAATTGCATATGTTTATGGCTGAAATTTTCGTTGCTCTTGGGTATTTCACACCTCTCTCTCTCTCTCTCTCTCTCTCTCTCTCTCTCTCTCTCTCTCTCTCTCATGCTCTTATGATGCCAGTTACTTTTCTTTTGGAGGAAAGTGGTGTCCTATCTCTCTTGGATGGTTATCTTGCTCTTGTGGTCTCTCTTGGATGGTTATCTTGCTCCTATGGTGGAGTATACTTGGTAAAAGAGGGTTTATCTTGCTATCTCTTGGAATTGGTAAGGAAAATTCTTCATAATGTTAGTGTTTCTTATTGCATGGTTATTCTCATTTAAACTCTTGGAGTAGTATAAAATCATACACCCTCCACTAATTATATCACATTTTTCTTTGGATAAGTTATTATTCAAGGTTGCTAGGACGAGTAGAACGACTTACACCCTCCTAGATTTACCTTGCTAGTTTTGTTTTCCCTAGGGATTAAAAAGGTTTACACCCCTAGGGAAATAACACAACTATCCCTTGCAACAAGAGACCCCATAACCCAATTGATAAGACACTAGTCTATTTTGCATTGGAATATGTGAAAAATAGAGATTTTGTAATTGTTCAAGTTGGAATCAATTTTGCATGCTTAAGGCTTCTTTGTTCCCTAAGGGAATATAGCTTAGCCAATAATTATTCTTGTTGTTACAAATAAATGATACATCCATTATAGATGGAGAATACTCTCTCTTTCATCCATT
>ML828345.1:11051-27248 GCA_009831015.1 Picea engelmannii
GGCTGGACGAAGCATTGCTATTACGGCTGGTGTAACGGCTTCTCCACATAGCTGCTAATGTTGTTAGTACGCAATTCACGTCCTGTGTCGGCTTTGACTGCTAGCTGTCAGGACTCATGTTTCAGCATCGTGGTGGCCTCCTCTGTGTCTCAGCATCTATTCTGAACTGAGTGATAGCTCCGTGTTTCAGCATCTGCATCTGAACCGTGGAGCTGCTTCGTGTTTCGGCATATGCATCCTCGGACTGTGTAGCAGTTCCGTGTTTCGGCATATGCGTCCTTGGACTGTGTAGCAGCTTTCGTGTTTCAGCATCAGCTCAACAGCGGCTTCGGGAAGTTCTGTGTTTCAGCATCGGTCTGAAATACTATTCTGCAAATATGGACACTTATGCACTTCTAATCAATGGTTAGGTTCAAAAGTAATGTAAAGTGTTATGCAAAACAAATTAAACATATAGTGATGAGAAAGGACGTTGTATACCTTGGAGTGATCAGATGAAGTGATAATATGAGTCTAAATACAGGTGATGAAGGGTATAATAATGGCAAAAAGTATGAGAAAAAATGTACAATATGTGGTCCCAACAATGATGATAATTGGAATAAATTGGAATCAGCTGATGGTTTCAAATACTGCCGGTTGGGCAGAAAAGAAGAAATTCCAGTTTGCCTGGAGGGCAACGAATTGGGATCACATGAGGATCTCAAAGACTGTCGTGAGGACAACCAAGAAATTTTACATTGCCAGCTGGGCAATGATCAGAGATCGCTGCTGCATCTTGAAGACTGCCAGGAGGGCAGCGGAAGCACGTTAAACTGCCAGGTGGGCAGAGGGGAAAAAGTGAGATTGTTTGAAAGTCTCATGGACTCAATGAAGAGTTCAACTCAGCAGGAGTTGTTGATGAAGATGGGATCAATAGATCTCATAATATTCCAGGGAAGCAGTGGAAGCATTCCATATTGCCAGGTGGGCAGGGATGAGCAGATAAGACCATCTGTGGGTCTTAGTAACTCATAAGTGAGTTGGAATCAACTAGGAGAGCTGATAGAGAAAGTGGGCTCAAGGATGAATGTGTATTAGCAGATGCAGCTCACAGAGGAGGAAGGTCAAAACGGTATTCTGATGGTTGGGGGAATACAGGTATTCCTACCATCTGCCCAGGAGGGGGCAGAAAATTAAGTTGTAGATATAGAAGCAGCAGCAGAACAGTCACAACAGGAGATGACTGTCAGAAAAGAAAGGGAATTGGAGCAGGCACTTGAGACCGCCCAAGCAGATGAAAGGAAGAATGAGTGTTCTGGGGAACAACTCAATGATTTCAGCCAGCAAGCTCAAAGAGCTGTAGCACTGAAACCGACAGCCGAAGAAGCCGAAAAGGAAGAGGAGCATTCTGAGGAATGGCTCAGTATTTTCAGCCATGAAGTTGAAAACAATGCCACAGAGGAGGTTGCAGAAACAGAGAATGAAGACACAGACAACATATGTCTTGCTGAGCTGTGGGATCAAATTGAAGCCCTAGAAGACAGGGTGAAAGTGCAGGGCATGCACATCCAACAGGTGAGGTTGGAAACATATGAGGAAGGCATGGGGGATCATGATGATCTTCCCAATGGCCCAAAGTTTTTGCAGATGTGGAGACTGCAACAGAAAAACCAGCCACTGGAGCAGCTGGATGAAGCGATCAAGGAGATCATGGAGCTGATGTTGAAATCAGCAGACACTGCCAGCAAGGAGAGGTTGAGCAGAAGGAAAGCCGCAGCAACAACAGCACCACAGCAGAAGCATCAACAGAATGGAGCAAATGGACAGCTCCACACATTTTTTTGGGATCCAGGGGGATTTCCAATAAGCTGACAGAGGTAGCTCATGAGTAGGAGCTCATGATTTTTGCAGTTGTGGAGTATGATGCAGGAGCATCTCTCCAATGCAGCCAGCCAGCCACATCAGCGTGCATGCATTTATGTGTTGAAAAGGAGGCACAGCCTCATTCATGTTTGTATTGAATGTAATTAAATGGCTTAGGCTGTAGAGCCAGGAAAGCTATGCCTTTGCGCAAGCTGTAGATAAGATAGGCATTTATTGTAGATTGGCTGAGATCTAGATCCATACGCTGGACTAGACAGTCATTGATTGTAAATCAATAGGATAGGTAAATCCTGGAGGGAAGCGCTAAGAGCCCCTCAGGTAAAAGAGATATTCAGATCTCATTTTGAAAATAGATATGCATGTGGAACAGAAGAGAGAGCCGAGAGAGAGCTCGAGGAACACCTTGTAAAATATACAGGCATTTGCCATTATTAATACAGAGCAGTTTTTCCTGCATTTTCTGTCATTATATGCATGTCTGTGTGTGTGTGTTCATTTTATGCTGCAATTGTATATTGTGAGTATGCCATTGCAGGGAGTGTGTTTGATTTCAGGTTTGAAAGGTCTTTGAGGTTTCATGCCATAAGGGCGTGACAGAGTATTGAGACTCTGAATACCTGTGCATAGAGGAGGCACTTCTGAACTCGTGAGGAGTCAGACAGAGACATGCGGAGGCACGAACTGAGATCAACAACTCAGGAGAAGGAAGACCTATGAGGTTGCTGAATACCTCAGGAGGCCAGACTATGTAGTTGAGACACAGTTGAGAAGACCAGAATTCTACTGAGGATTCTGAGAAGCTCTGCCTGGAGGGCATCGAGCGAAGTGCGTGGGTGCACAGGGAAAGAAGAACTGTTGCGTGTTCTGTGGAAGGGATACTCCGCCAGGAGGGCGTTGAGGAACTGTGTGCAGATAGGCGCAGGAGAAGTGAAGAGAACTCTTTGAGTTCTGGGCTCAAGAGGATAATCTACTGAAGGAATTCTGTCGGGTCACTGAATACCCAGAAAGTCTCAGCGAGGAGGTTGTTTGAGCGATCAGAGAGCCTGGGAGGCATTTTATTCTCCATTTGTGGGAGAAAGAAGAGAAAATCCCCTTAGGGGCCTGAGTGATTATATAAGCTCAGGAGGGACAACGTCGTGGGTGCGCAGAGGTTCTGCTAGGTAAGCAGACATCAAAATCCTTTGAAGGGGCCGAATATACAAGCTCAGAAGGAAACAACGCTTCTACACGCATTAGCGGAACTCAAGGTTGAGGAGTTCGCGCAAGAGAAAGGAAGCAAGGGTTGAGACATTTAGAAGGTTTAAATTCTTCCAAGTCTGGGTAGAATATACAAGAAAGCTCAGGATAGCTTAGGAGCCGTCAGATTGGCAGAGAAAGAGGATCTGGACCGTTGGTTTTGCACTTCCAGGAGGAGTCTGCATAAGGGAGGAGACCGACAGCCGTCGGATCTCATATGGGAGCTCCGTAAGCCGTTGGATCGGGAGGAGATGCTCAGAGATTAGCCTCTGAAGAAAGAGCGCAAGAGGACAGATCTGAATCGTCGGATCTAGACCTAGGTCGTCGATAGCCATCGGATCGACGGGAGTTGCGTAGGGTTTAAACCCCATTTGAGCCATCGGGATTCGGCATATCGGGTTTCCTGGGAGCAAGAGTTCATACTCGTCGAAATCGCGATTAGCGATCTCCCGATTTAATCGGAGCCATAGATCATTACAGGGACAGGTGGCACAAGATATGGAGATATCGGGGTTCGACATTCGGGGTTTCCCAACGCAAAGGATTTGCGACTATTGAAATCGCGATCACACGATTCCCGATATAGCGGAGCGAGAAGGTGACGTGGCGAGGAGAAGTCGCACGTGTGCATCGAAGTTCGGGGTTCGGGGAGTTGTGGTGCAAGTGAATTGCGACATCTCATATTCCGAATTCCCGATAGGAAAATCTCCGACTACCACCAAAAGCATTGACCTTTGACCCATCGGGGTTCGGGACTTGGGAGGCCCTGTGAACGGTGCAACATGGAACCGCGAATTCCCGATCGGTGATTTCCCAAATTACTATAAGTGTGTGGGGTCCAAGCAACAGCAGCGAGGACAGGTGTCATCGGCGTTTGACACACCGGGAAATCGGAGTTCCCGGGGACAAGAGAAACGGGACAGGAGAAGTCTTGAAATCCCGACGTAATCGAGATCGTTCGTTGAAGGGACGCGTGGCAGCGATCGAGTACCGTTAAGGAGAGCTGACAGGGAATTCAATCCCTCGGTGTTTGGAGTCAATTGGGAATCGGGATATCGGAGATCCTGGGAGCGAGAGTTTCGTGCATTGCGGAATCGTGAAACGCGATTTCCCGATTAGGCGTGTGGGCCACAGCAGGGGGTTAGAGGAGGCCAGCTGTCAATGATCGGGAGGCATATCGGGGATCGGCATATCGAGAAATCCACGGACGTGGAACGTTGCATTTTGAATCCGCGAACCCCGAAACCCCGACTGGAGGTTTGACTATGGTCACAGGTAGAGGCCACATGGACCGTCATATAGGTCGGAGGGGCTAGTACCTAAGGCGCATCGGGTTTTTTATGCTTGAAACTCCGACAACAGGAAGGTGAGGCAGTGGTCTCATGGAGAATGGTCGTATGGACCACAGTGCATAGCCAGAGGGGCTAAGGCCGACAAAGGAGCTCATTGGAGATCGGGAGTTGGAGAGTACAGTGACTCTCGACAACAGGAAGGGCAAAACCCCGAACCCCGATAGTGACTTGGGGATACCCACGGTTAGTTGTAGAGGCCGTGCGGGTGGATGAGAAGGACCTGTGGACTGGGATTTTCACAGCAGCGATTCCAGCAGGGAATCTAAGGAGCCGCTTCGGCTCAAGGGAGAGGGACGTGGAGATCTTGTGAGCGGGTGAGTCTGAGGTGTAGGAACACACCCTCGCCCGCATCACATGCAATAGGCATCCAATGATTATATTGTGGACACACAAATCAAGGGCACCTAACAACAAATGATCCAGCTTTATCGAGTTGTCAAAGCAGGGCAACTCTTGCACCAAGGCAAGTGGCTCACCCGGGGCCAAATTCAGCAGAAATTTCCTCATCTGATGGGGGAACTCAACGCAATGGATACCATTGCTTCCTAAGGGGGGAGGATTGATCCATATGGATGTTTATGGCCTCCCACCTATTCCAACTTGTTCATTTTGGCAGTTTTCCAGTTTGGCAGTTTTTTTCCTAGTTTTCAGGTCCCTGACTTGCGGGGCCTTTTTGAGGCCCTAAAAAACGTTTTTAGAGATTGCCACAATCGAAAATGCCATTTACTAGATTAGAGAAAAATGCGTAGTCCTTGGATAGACCTTTCCAAAGGGCTATCATGCGCCTAAAATGAAGATTGTATGAAAAAGTAATGACCCCGGGAAGTTGACCGACTAACTTACCTAAATGGGGCCCACATGACTTTTGGTGCTTCATCTCCTAGGGTTAGGTTTTTGGATGTCTAGGGTTTTTGACATTCCTGTTTATTGTAAAAATGCCTTCATAGCCTCATTGTAATCATATTCTTGTGAATGAGTGCAACCGTCACATCTCTTCTCAGAGATAAGCCACCACCATTCCAACAAGCTTGTTTTCCGCTGCATTTTACAGTTTCAGCTTATTTCCTTATTGAATAGAAAACCAGTTTTACTGTATCTCTGTTATTCTGTGTTAAGCATATTTTAATAATATATATTCATTTTTTTCTACTCATAAAATCCAGATCAGTGGTATCAGAGCGGTCTGCTCCTTTTCGTCTTAATGCATGTCCCCAACGAGGTCGGGGTACAAAGAATTGGGTCTCGAGTTTGTTTCTCTTGAGGACAAAATCTCTCGCACACCCAAACGAACTCTCATGGAAGGAGAAAATAAAGATGACGAGACAGGATATCCTTTCAAAATGTTGCTTGAGGAATCCCTCATGCAACAGAGGAACGAGATGATGGATAGTTTCACGCAAATCCTTCGACGGCTACCAACAAGTGATGCATCTTCCTCGAGCAGAGGCGTCGCCCCCTTCAAGGTACAAATCAACTTCGATATTCCTATATTTGAAGGTCATATAGACACAGATGTTGTAGACAAGTGGTTGAATCTACTAGAAGGGTATTTTTCTGTCCATAACTTTTCAAATAGAGAAAAAATTACTTTTGCGCTCCTCAAAGTTGTTCCCCGTGTGAAATATTGGTGGGAAACGTTCTGTGAGCAAAAGGAAACAGAGGAACCCTCATTATTTACAGTCACGTCTACCTGGGAATCCTTCAAGGATTCTATTGAGGAAAAATACTACCCTGTCAGAAGCTATGATGAATTGCATACCAAATGGACCACACTGCGTCAAGAAGGAGACCAAGCAGTGCCAGATTTCAAAAATATCTTCCATACCCTGCGCACCAAGTTGGGTATCAAAGATTCAAAGAGACATCTGGTGCTCAAGTACCGTGGTTCTCTACATAGATACATCCAGACTGAAATGGAATTTATGGACATCTCATCCTTGGGCACGACCTATTGATATGCCGTCAAAATCAAGTAGAAGCTCAAACAAAAGACGCGACAATTTGGGCCTGGGAACCCCTCACAACAAAAACCAAGAAAGGGCAGTCCCAACCTACAGAACAAAGGATAGAGAAAATATGGACAGTATCAGAACAACCAATCCAAGCCACAAGCAAAGAAGGACACCGGAAAGACAGAGAAGGATACCAGGAAGTGGTGCGACTTCCATAAGAGCCCTTCGCATAACACTGTTGATTGTTTCTCAAAGCAGTCGCTGGTGGCCAAAGTGAAAGCCTCTAAATCAGATGCGGGTTCTGACTCTGAGTCAGAACCAGAAAGGGGAAGACGGATCATTGACATGGAGCCCAATTCCACTGTTGCTACCACCAAGCTCCAGCCTAATGAATCAGACGAGCCAGAAGAAGGTGAGCGCCTTTTCCATTCACAGATGTAGGTAAAAGGCACCTCGCTGCACTTCATCATTGATAGTGGTAGCCAGAAGAACCTCATCTCAGTAGAGGTAGTCAAGTGGCTAGACCTACCGACAACACCGCACCCGCAGCCCTACACCATTGGATGGCTCTTTCAAGGAAGCAATCTCCGTGTCATCCAATAGTGCCGACTGTTGTACAACATCAAGCCCTTCAAAGACGAGGTATTGTGTGATGTTGCTCCTCTCAAAGTTTGTAATGTTCTTTTGGTCCAACCTTATTTATGGAAACGTCATGATGTATATGAGTCTAGGCCTCGTAGTGTTATTATTACTTTGAACAAGAAATTGTACAGGATACCCAAGGCAGTCCCTCCTAGTGCTATTTCCTTGATCTCTGCCAAGCAATGCAGGAAGGTCATCTCTCAGACCAGGAAATTTGTCTTCTTCGTGATTCACTCTCCGAGTAAGAGAAAGATTGCAGCCACATCCAGCGCCTCTGCGACCGATCTCTCCACACATTAGAAGCAAGTGGATAAGGTCGTGGAAGAATAATTAGATGTATTCTCCTCTCCTACTAAGGTACCTCTGCACTGCTAGGTCAAGCATCCCATCAATCTGACCCCAGGCACACTGCTACCCAATGGGTCAGTCTATCGTCGCTCTCTATTAGAAAATGAGGAGATCAAGAGGAAGATCCAAGAACTTCTCCATAAGGGGCACATCCATCCCAGCTCATCGCCTTATGGGAGCCCAATCATACTGGTGTAGAAGAAAGATGGGACCTGGCGACTCTGCATTGATTACCAGGCCCTGAATAAAATCACAGTCTGGAACCGGTACCCAATTCCCCGAATCGACGACCTCCTTGATCAACTCATGGGGGACAAATACTTTAGTAAGATTGATATGAATTCTGGCTACCACCAGGTCCCAATAGAACATACAGATGTATGGAAGACCACCTTCAAGTCAAAAGAAGGTCTTTTTGAATGGTTGGTCATGCCCTTTGGTTTGACAAATGCTCCAACAACTTTTATGAGGATGATGGATGATATCCTACGACCTTTCACCAGTACTTTTATAGTGGTGTATCTGGATGACATCCTCATCTACTGCAAGACTTGGGTGGAACACTTGTAGCATATTCAGCAGGTTTTGCACACCCTGCAGCAGCACAAACTATATGAAAACTTGGAAAAATGATCCTTCGGCATGGACAGGGTCCACTACTTAGGCTACATCGTTGATCAACATGGTGTGCATGTGGATCCAGCCAAGATCCAGGTCATCTGTGACTGGTCAGCCCCAACCACACTCTCTAAGCTTCGAAGCTTCTTGGGCCTCGCCAATTTCTATCGCAAGTTTGTGTTAGGGTTCTCTCATATTGCATCGGCCCTCAGCCAAGTAACCAGGGGTGGTAGTAAGGAAAAATTTTTGTGGGGCATGTCCCAACAACAAGCCTTCAATGACTTGAAGCAGCGCTTGTGCTCATCCCTGGTACTTTCATTACCGGACCTGCAACATCCCTTTGAGATCGAGATAGATGCTTCAAACTATGTTGTGGGCATTGTTCTCACTCAACATGGCCACCCCGTGGCGTATCATAGTGAGACACTATCAGATGTTGTCTGTAACTACCCTACTTACGACAAAGAAATGTAATCCATTGTGCAAGCCTACTGCCAGTGGAGACATTACATTCTGAGGAAGGAGACAGTCATCCACATTGATCACAAGCCACTACAATTCATGCAGACCCAAGGCAAATTGCAAAATGACCGCCATCATAAGTGGTCCACATACTTACAATAGTTCCACCTCAACATAAAGTATAAAATAGGAAGTACCAACTAAGTTTTCGATTGCCTCAGCTGACCTCCAGTCGCGACACTCACCATGGTGCTAGACTCTTGTGGCCATGAGACCTCTAAATGGCCCCACCTCTATGAGACAGACCTTGACTTCTCCACCACCTAAGAAATGTTGGGAGAAAACTCAGTGGTCATTGATTTCCATCTTTAGGATGGGTTTTTGTTTCGTCTGCTCCATCTCTGCGTTCCATCAAGCGAGAGTGCAAAGATGATCTAGGAATCTCACTAAATTTGGGTGGCAAGACACTTTGGCATCGAAAAGATAGTGGTAGTGCTGCAAAAACATTTCTACTGGCCGAAACTTCGACAGGATGTCAGCAAGTATATCAGGTCTTACACCACCTGTGCTATTGCCAAACCAACCACTAAGAAACAGGACATGTACACCCCTCTTCCTTCTGACGAAAATACGTGGGAATCCATATCCATGGACTACATGTCAGGCCTCTCGTCCACCAAGAGGGGAAATGACTGTGTTTTTGTTGTTGTTGATCACTTTTCCAAGATGGCGATTCTGGCCGCCTGCAAGAAGAACATCACTGCAGAGGCCACTGCCAAGCTCTTCTTTGAACACATCTGGGTAAACTTTGGGATCCCAAAAACCATTGTCTCAGATCAGGATAGTCAGTTCCTCAACACATTCTGGTTGAGCCTTTGGTCACTATTGGATACCAAGCTCACCAAATCCACTGCCTTCCACCCCCAGATAGATGGCCAAACTGAGGTCGTCAATTGGTTGATCATACATATCCTGCGCATGTACAATTCCAAGCACCCCCACACATGGGATGAGAGTCTTCCCTATATCCAACATAGCTACAAGCGAGCCCTGCATAGCTCAACTGGCCACAACCCCTTTCAAGTGGGGTTGGGATTCCAACCATTGGGCCCCATGGATGTTGCACTACCCCTGGCGAACACCTCAGCCGACTCATCCCCTGCTCCACCAGAAGCTGAAAAAGCCACCCAATTCATTGAGAGGATCCATCACATCCGCCAACAGGTTTAGGATATTTTACAGAAGTCCAATGCCAAGTACAAGCAACGCCATGATCAACGCTGGGTGCCACATAAGTTTCAGGTGGGTGACAAAGTTTGGTTTCACTTGTAGAAAGAACGCCTTACAGGTCCCCATAGGAAGCTTCGCCCACTCTGGTATGGGACATACACCATCACCAAGGATGTGGTTGAAAATGCTTTTACGCTCAACATTCCCCCTTTCCTTGGCCTGCACCCAGTCTTCAATGTGGCTCTCCTTCGGCCATATTTCCCACCATTATTGGACACTTCAAAGATAGCAGAGAAGTTGACACCAACAGAACTCAACCCTCACTGCATGAAACATAAATCCAGTGATCATATTGTGGACAAACAGATCAAGGGCACCCGACAACAAAGGATCCGACTTTATCGAGTTGTCAAAGCAGGGCAGCTCCTGCAACAAGGTAAGTGGCTCACCCGAGGCCAAATTCAACAAAAAACTCCTCATCTGATGGGGGAAATCAATGCAATGGAGACCATTGCTTCCTAAGGGGGGAGGATTGATCCATATGGATGTCGGTGGCCTCCCACCTATTCGAACCGGTTCATTTTGGCAGTTTTCCAGTTTGACAGTTTTTTTCCTAGTTTTCAGGTCCTTGACTTGCGGGGCCGTTTTGAGGCCCTAAAAAACCTTTTTAGAGATCGCCACAATCGACAATTCCCTTTACTAATTTAGAGAAAAATGTGTATTCCTCGGATAGACCTTTCCAACGGGCTATCGTGTGCCTAAAATGGAGATCGTATGCAAAAGTTACGACCGGGGAAGTTGATCGACTAACTTACCCAAACAGGGCCCACATGACTTTTGGCACTTCATCTCCTAGGGTTAGGTTTTTGGATGTCTAGGGTTTTTGACATTCCTTTTTATTGTAAAAAGGCCTTCATAGCCTCATTGTAATCATCTTCTTGTGAATGAGAACAACTGTCACATCTCTTCTCAGAGATAAGCCGCCACCATTCCAACAAGCTTGTTTTCCGTTGCATTTTATAGTTTCAACTTATTTCCTTATTGAATAGAAAACCAGTTTTATTGTATCTATGTTATTCTGTGTTAAGCATATTTTAATAATATGTATTCATTTCGTTCTTCTCATAGAATCCAGATCAGGGTAAGAGGATCCCCAAATCCAACCAATTTACTCACTGAGAAGGTAGAAATGATGCAAGACCAATTGTTTGTAAAATACTTTCAAGAGGTACGGGATTTGGCTACTCGAGATTGTGAATAATAGATGATTTTGAATAGGTTAGAAAACCTCCCTGGTCTCAAGATAAGGAATGAATCCTTAATAGAGGGACTAAATAAAAATAACCCCTTCACCATCACTAGGTTTGAGATTGCATTAAACATATTTTCAAGGTATGTCCATTGTTGAAAGGAGCATGGTGTTAATTGGATTGGCTTGAGGTTTTGTTTACTTATTTTATGGCATTTCTTAGAAGATAATGAGAATGAGGAGGATATTCTAGCTAGTTTCAACCAAAATTTGGGATATTATAAAATATAGGAAGAGGGACACCCTTCTTATAGCTGGAGCATTGCTTGCCTAGAGTCTCCATGGTCAGAATCATCAAAAAAGGAAGAACAAATACATCTACATGAGGATATGCAATGACTTTGGTTGGGGGGAGATGATGGACCCCAACATTGTCATCTATTTTGACCAAATTTGGCATCACCCAAATACTTTTCACTTATCTCTTTTATCATTTTCCTACCTTTTTGTGTGCAAAATACCATTTTGGCAAAAGATATTTATTAGTTTGCAATTTCTCATATTATTTTAGCTAGTTGATAATAACTAGGGTGGATTATGTACTTAAAATTACTAGCAAAATGTTATGGCATGTTTATACTATAGGAAAATCATAGACAAAACATTGATAAGCTATTAGGAAGCTACATGCAACTTGCAGCCAAGTCATTGACAAGCTACAGGGAAGCTAAAGGAAACTAGTAGCTAGACCAGTGATAAACTATAGCGAATCTACATGAAACTCACATTCAAACTATTGATAAGCTACATGAAAACTACAAAAATTTCGCAGAACCCTAATGTCACTGAGGGTGCAACCACTAGGCTATAGAACAACTTGAACCACATTTTATTTTGAAGTTGTGGAACCAGAGGAAACATGGACAAATGGAAATAATTGTGAAACATAATAAGGATTCATGGAGACAAAATCCTACCTACTTGGAGTATGTATGTGGCACACAACTAAAATCCACTTTGGATGTCACATTATTTCAAATAAAGAAAAGCATGATTTGTATTTTATGTTTAAATTTAGCTAATAGTTAGTCACGGGTCAATGAACTATAAATTGCCTGTACTAAAATGTAAAGAAGACAAATACTGATTTTTAAATAGTTGGTAAGACAGCTTGAGAACCGTAGGTTATCAAGCATGTCTAAATACATATTTTATTAGTATGGAATCCTTGGTGGCTATAAAAATTTGACCACCTGCTCCAGTAGGATATGGAGAGAATACATCGAAACTCTATTTTCCTGTATTCAATTGTTGCTTAATTAAAACGTGTTCAAGCTTGATTCATGCTTCCGTATTTATGTGTATTTGAAGTGGATTTGTAGCTGCTATATTCCTTTCCAGTGCACTATTTGAGTATGCAGGGCCCACCTCCAATACAATAGGTGTTATAGTGTTAGCTAGGTTTGTAGGATTTTGTTATTAATAGTTCATGTTTGAAAGTTGATACATTTTCAGTGTGGTGGATTAATTCCTTTTTGGGTGATAGAATACTATTGTTTCCTTTCAAATTGAATTATCATTCAACATTTGATTAAAGCAATGTTATTTTCCTAATAGATCAATCTTGTGTGGTGAATATTTTTCCTTTGAAGAAGTCTAAATTATTACTCTCAACTACGAGTGGTTTGAGTGTTATCTGATTATTCTTGGTATTCTCGAGAGAATGTCACCACAAAAATAGAGCTTTGTTCCTTTTGCAATTTAAACATTCTCAGTTGTTTCAAATTCATCATAATCTCGTTAGTTTGCATTTACAATTATCTCTTAGGCTTGGGTTTATAAAAGTTTAGACTTACAACAAATTCCTTTGAATGAATGTGCTTAAGGAAATAATTACATCTATTTTTCTTAGTAATAATAGTGATCATCTTGGTAAGGATTAGGTTTTCATTACCAACATTTAGTTAATTTCCTCTCTTGCAAGTGCTTAATCAATTCCATTTCTAGTACTTGGTTAAATTTCCTTTCCTGCAAATAGTTAATCAATCCTCTTTCTACAAGTGTGAATGCTCTTTCAACACAATAGTTAGGAAATTTCCTTTCAACAAGTGTGAGTTTCATTTCCTACGAGTACATTTAGTCAATTTACTTTGTGCAAGAGTGATTTTCATTTTCATGCCAAAGTTTGTAGAGCCTTGCCAAAACTTGTGAACTATTTATAATTTTTTTGTAAAGGTAATTATTGAAACTACAACTACATAAAAAAACAATAAAAGAAGAATTATGACCTGCATATATATTGTGTGGTAGCTCACAAGTTCAAAGAGAACCCTAGGTTGACAATTTAATGCACAAACATTTGATTTCCTTGCTATTTAATTAGAGGGGTGATTAAAAGGCCTATCATGTTTCACATATCAAAATAGATTTCCAAAACCATTCTAAAATCTATGAATTATACTTTTGCAATACCCCAGAAATGAGAAATATCCTTTGTGAGATTTATTTGCACAACTACATTATGAAGTTGAGGCTGAGGTGGTACCCAAATATGTATGTTTGAGATGTGTAGATGAGAACCTTCGGGTCTTAGCTACAAAATGAGAACACCATATTTATAGCTGCAAAATGATATGAAGCTCCAAAATTGGAGGCAACACTATAAGTAAGAGGTGAAGTAGCTAAGCCAAGTGAAGTTTGGAAGAACCACATTCAAGTGATAGTCGATCGAGTTTCTCATCGAGTGTTGGAGAAAAGACAATTGAAACTTGAAATAGAATGTAGTGCACTCATAAACACATCCAAGGAATAAGTATTAAGGAATGTAGAGACAAGATGGAAATTATTAATAGAATAAGTACAATGGAGGGAACCACATTCATTGTTAAGACTAAGGACAACTCTCTTTAGGGATACCCTATACCTTGAAGGCCTTGAGAGGATCACCTCCAACTAGATATGATTAAAATACATGTTTCCCCACTTTTTGCACCCCATTCCTTATTTCAAGAGATTTTGTAAACCAAATGCTATTGCAATGAGAGAATGATGGAAAGAGATTATGAGTTTTTTAGGATGCCACCCCAAGGATAAATATATTGTTGATTAAGGTTGGTTGTCATTGATGTCAACCCTTGAAGAAATCCCCGTAGCAAAAAGGCTTGGGTAATGGACCCAATATTATTTGATGTAAATATGACTCATTATTGTTTTTTCATGGTTGATAAGAAGTAAATATGGATGAACTCCAAAGTGGTCTCCTTATGGTGAAATCCCTCACAGGAAGATGTTTTGTAGAGTAAGAGAACCCATGCTTAATTGTGGAATAATGAGATGAAGGAAAGTGATTTTGTCAGGGAAAATATACTAGATGGATAGTGCTTGTCATTTCATTTCCAGTGGTATGTGGAACGTCAGATAATTCCTCACGGTTAGAGAGTTATGGCCATGAGAAGTTGGAGACCCTAGGTTTTGGTAATGGACCCAAGTTTGTTTGATGGGTAACGGTATGAGTTATGCTGTATTTTCAGATAATAATATTCTATATGGATAGTACATGTCATTCCATTTCTGATGGTATGTAGAACGTCACATAAATCCTCACGGTTTGAGAGTTATGGCCTTACAAAGTTGGAGGACCCTCATATGTCATCTAGAAGCCCCAAAAGGTCAAAGTAGTCAAAGTGGTTTAAGAGATTTTAAAAGGTAAATAATAAAGTGAAGTGATGAGTGTATTATAATTCAAAGTGAATACAAAATAAATTATTTCAATAATAAATTTAATGGAGAAATTAAAAGTGGACCCAACCCTAAAATAAGAAAAGTGGGCCAAGTGACCTAGAAGATGTTTTTAAGGAAGCTACTTGGAGAGTATAAATAAGAGGAAAGGCTCTCTCATTTGAATCACACTTGAGAATATTGAATATCTATATGTTTTTGAGGTAACCAAGGATATCTAAACCATAATTCTGAGTGAAGGTGAAGAAAATAAGACTGAAATGCAAGGAAGGATAAATTCTTTTGATGGTGCTTTCTAAGGTATGTTATTTACAGGTCATCTCACCATTTTCGCTATAACATTTTTTTCTATAATGATTCAGACTGTGAAATTTCTATGCAAGTGAGAAACCATATCCAAGTATCTATGGAAAAAAATTTAGCTTGTGGGTCGTTGTATTTTGGGAGTTACACTCTGTGGAAAATAGGGTTTGTGGTCAGTCCTGAAACTAGTCAAAATCAGGTGTTTCGGGTAAAAACATCATAAATTATTCATAACAGATCCAAATTCCATGAGACCAAATGTGTTAGTTAGGGTACATTCTAGATTATTCTGTGTAAAATTTTCAAATCAATTCATCAAATATGTTTTGCGGGGAACGCTCTACAAGGTCGCTCTCTAGAATAAGCCAGAATTTAGCAATGTATACCATTTTTGTTATAACTCCTTTTCTGAGAGGTTCCAAGTAGTGACACTTGGAGGAATTGCATAAAACAAACTGAAGAACATTTTTTATCAGTTTCATATCTTTATACATTACAGGTTCAAATTTATGATTACTTCAAGTTAGGGTTGTTGACTAATCCAAAACTAGGCATGTGAGACTAAAAAAACGTTTGATGAAAATGCTAGTCTCTTGTTTTTAAAGTTAATGAAGGTTTGCAAAAATGTGATAATATACACCAGGTCTATTATAGAGCTACAAATCAGATTTGGATGATGAACTTGATGAGGGCTTTTGGTTGTGGTACATGTTGAGTACATGGTTGAGACAAGTAGTTGATGAGTTGGCACACATACATGAGGTGTATAGTTGATGATGTTGGTACATATTGATGAGTCATAGTTGATGAGTAGTTGACACATGATTGGTACATACTTGGTAATTGGTTGGATGCACTTGTTTATGGTACAGGTTAATTACAGGTTGGTGCATGGTTGATGCACTTGTTTATGGTACAGGTTGATGTACAGGTTGATGCATGGTTGATGCATGGTTCAGATTTATTAGTACAGGTTTATAGCGGTATATCTCAAAGTGATAGTGTGACAGTGGTTCCATCATTCTACTTCTACTTCAGGGTGGCAAGACGGGGCAAGGACAGGTGGTTGTAGCCAAAGAACATTGGGGGTTGTAGCCTCCTTCTGGTTGTAACCAGAGAATTGGGGAGTTGGAGCTTCCCTCAGGTTGTAGCCTGAGAAACTAGGGGGTTGGAGCCTCCTTCCAGTTGCAGCTGGAAAACA
>ML828345.1:35415-70843 GCA_009831015.1 Picea engelmannii
TAGAATCAACAACACCATAAAAATAAAATCAAAGGAGAAGACTGATGAAGCTAATCGACAACCTTCATTTTTTTTCTTTTCTTTCACAAGGTCATGGAAACCTCCAAGTTGGGGGTTATGATGGGGTCATGAATTATCCCATTATATTCATTAATTGAATAACTAATTACCCCTAGAACCGTTCATTTTTTCTATTGGTTGGTCTAATATCTACTAAACTAACCTATTTTGTAACTAATGACATTGTGTCAATTAATATCTTTCGATAGTCTATTTCAGTTGCATTTCATGAAATTCTTATGTGTGAATGCTTGATTTTTCCTATTTCTAATGAGTATGGGTTTGTGATATGCCTTCTAATGATTTATTCTTTGTATCTTTAAACCCTATGGCCATGGAAAAAATACTTTGTTTATTTTTAGCTTTGATCCTTCCTTTGACATTCATCCCAACTACAACCAGGAGAAGGACAAGATGATACATGCTCATCCATGCGATGGAGAGTAAGTGCTTCTCTAGAAAAGAGTCAGGGCATCAATAAATTGGCCCTAGTAACCCAATTAAAGAAATAATAAAGTTTGCAAAGATGTGCGCCCCAATGCTTCAATGCGAGGAAGAAGGGAGATAATTTTGCACTCTGTCGCATCCCATTGAAAGAAACATAGAGATGAAGAGATTGGCATGATAAGTTCTCCAACATGCCTCTTACCCCATCCCAAGAAGGAGGGATATGACCATGAACTCCACAATATAAATTTAATGCACTATATCGAGAGGAAGAATGGTGCCATAGGCCCTCCAAGAAAATCTATATTCCTACACTAAAAAAGAGATCATGCACCCCAACATCCCCTTACTCAATTAACTACCTTAAATAACAAAGGAGAAATTGGTGGTTTTGGGGGTGAGAATATCAGTTCATAGCCTGGATTTCATTAGTATGGATCCAAGGATATCTTAGTATAAATATCCTCATCTGCATCTCTATTCGAGTAGACAATTATATGTTTGAGTTTTCTCATAGCCAAGGTTGAAAGACTTGTAGATTAGAGGTTGTAATTCTGAATCATTTTAATGAAATAAGAAGACTATAATTTTTCTCAGTTAATTGAAGCTGTAAAGAAGGGATTTACCAATCCTCTTCAAGAAAGGTCCACTTGGAGAGGTTGTTGGTGAATGCACCTCCATATTTTTTGTGCATTGCATATGTATTTTATGGTGTGAATGTTTATATCTCCTTTAGCTATAAAATTTTTGTTATCTTTATTAATGTGATTTATTCCTTTTCCAACATGCCATAATCCTATGGTTGGTAAGGGATCTGTTGTATGATTTAGCATGTCATAGAATAGGTTTATCTTCCAACATTTGAATTTACCTTTTGATTTCCATTTCCTTTTTGTAGCATTGATCATTTTTATTCTAATTTACATTCAATAGTGTTGTTTAATTCTAAAGGACATATGAGTTATATAGAATCAACTAGTAATCCCTAAGATATTCCATGTCCAAAATACTCATGCTACATATTTATGGTTCTCTATTGTAGGTAGTTTCATATTAATCATAAATTTTCATTCTCTAAAAAGAAAAGGATACATAATTCATTCAATAGCTCATTTATATTCAACAACACATGTATTCCAATAGAGGATGAACACCTTTAGTAACCACTCACAAAATCAAATCCAAAATAAAAACACCAATGTTTTCACATGGTAAAACCCCTATGAATAAAAATCCATGGCCCCAACCAACGTGGCCACTTGGAGCAATTTATTAATGCAAAAGAAAATATTACAAGAGTTTTTCACAATGGATCATCCGAAAATGACCCTCCATGCTCTTTAAATAGAGATCATCGACCAATCGGGTGTTAAGACACAAATAAATGTAGCTATTAAGATCAAGGAGAATATTATCCATATGGATGTGGGTGGCCTCCCACATTATTCCAACTGACTCATTTTGGTAGTTTTCCAATTTGGCAGTTTTTTCCTAGTTTTCGAGTCCCTGACTTCCGGGGTCGTTTTGAGGCCCTAAACAACATTTTTAGGGATCGCCACAGTCAAACTATATAGAATATCAAGTATTATGGAAACATGTGTATTCCTCGGATAGAACTTTTCAACAAGATATTGTGTGTCTAAAATGAAGATCGTATGCAAAAGTTACGACCACGAGAAGTTGATGTATTAGCTTACCCCAACAAGGCCCACATGACTTTTGGCGCTTCATCTCCTAGGGTTATGTTTTTTGATGTCTAGGATTTCATAATTCCTGTTTATTGTAAAAAGTCTTGGAGAGCCTCATTGTAACCATCTTCTTGTGAATGAGCGCAACTGTCACATCTCTTCTCAGAGATAAGCTGCCACCATTCTAGCAAGCTTATTTTCCGCTACATTTTACAGTTTCAACCCATTTTCTTATTGAATAGAAACCAAATTTATTGTATCTTTGTTATTGTATCTCTATTAATCTTGTTTCTCTGTGTTATTAATAATAATAATTTGTATTCATTTTTTGTTCAACTCATAAAATCTGGATCAGAATATGAATCGTTGGATCATTCTTTGTCGGGAACATATCGTGACCATCCGATTTCCTTACTACAAATGCATAATAAAGAAATACACTAAGAAACACACTTTTACCTAATGACACATTGGACCAAGTTGATCTTAACTAACTTCTAAGTGTATAAATATCCTAACAATTTATACACTTGATGATTGCAAAGAATATGCATAATGCTTCACAAATATATGATTCCCCTAGTTGATAATTAATGTGTAATTACCCAAGATTTAGTAGACTTTATTGTTTCAATACTTGAGCTCACCACATAGCTTTGTTTTACATCGTTTTCACTATTGGATTCATTTTCTTGAGCACTTCCATGTTGTGGTTGTTGTTTTTCATGTGCAGGATTTTGTTCTAGACTCTTTCTTTCCGTGTTTTACATGGACTTCACTACCCCATTCAACTATACTTTTGCAAACTAGCATATAGACATAGGGTTTCCATATATAATAGTTACATTTAACCTTTTGCCTCCATTTGAATTTACCATGGGGTCTACCCTATCTCAACAACTTGCCTCACCATTTTGATTTGTATTCTTATGCTTTCAAGACAATAACACTTCACTTATGTTCATTTACCTCGTTTAAAACCATTTTACATTCTACCACCCATTCTATTCATTCCCTTTTGGATCTAGATCCCATTTAGTCCAATATCATGTCTAGAGCCTCATTATTCACTCTCTTCAATTTTTGGTCTTACCCATGGGATTCCATGAAATTAATATTGATATGACATTTTTCTTCACACAATGTGGTTGAACCCTTTTTCTCCTCCTCATTCTGGTATCAAAGCTCTCAATTCTACTTACAACCCCTCCATGATTCCTTCTTAGAAGACTAGCCAAGGTGCCTACCCTTATTTCCTCCATCTTCCAACACATTCACTACCTCTTGTTTCAAGACTTCATAGTCACATTTGGAACCTACCTCCTCTTTGTAATCTTTTTTTTCTAGTATCCTTAGTAAAATACAAAAAACCAAAATAATCTACAAATATTAAGAAAATCAAAACAAGGGAAATAAATCTAGTTCTATTTAGTTCTACCATTTTATACACCAATTTTTCCTTGTATCTTTACTTGTTACAAAAACAATCATTCCTTCTCTTTTTCATAGCATTTTTATTGATTCACCCTTTCAGTCACCATTTGTATTGAGTCACCCTATATTCCATTGTTTTTTTGCATGCTCCTCATACCATTCAATTTGTGTCCTCATCGTGGTTCTCATGATTTCCACTTCCTGTAGTCTTTAACCTTGTCACTCTAATCCTTGAGTATTCCTCTAACCATTAGCTTGTCATTTTTTTCATGATCCTAAATCTACCTTCAAAATTGTTCCTCCACATTTCCTCTTGTTGATGTTGGTCCAATTCTTCTATCTTTTCTTATAGTTTCTACCTAGGTCAAGCTCTCTTTTTTTTCTTCATTCAAGGGAAGTGTTGAGTCTCCTACTCATCGACCAAATCATGTCATTATTCAAAGTATTAGTCCATTACATTATCAATATGTTCCATACATTATGTTGGTTTATAAGGAATCATCATTTCCCTTTTTCCAATGGAACTATCCCTATCAAAACCAACTCATTTACTTTAAGGGATTTATTTAAAGGCTTAGTACCTTGGTTACAATTCTCATCATGTTGTTTTTCCTCACATGTTGTAGTGGATAATCATTATTGATCTTTAACAACATGGTTCCTTTTGGTGTTTGAATTCACCACATCTATCAACACTGTATTAGTTCATACTTGTACCATGGGACCCATTGTCAATGTTGGTGGGTCTCCTCATTTCTATCAAGGATTTCCATTATTAATTTTTGACTAGATGGTTTCTCCCATGCTTGGATGAAAAACCTTATCATGTCATAGAGATTCATACTCATGTAGTAATGATCTAGTTCTAGTAGAATCCCAAGAACATGTATGGATCTCTTTCATTTTTTCTAAGCCTATCATTTGAGCGTACATCGAGTTTTCTTTCAACATGTTTTGATCCCTTCTCCCAATGGGAATCCTTTTCCATAGTTATTTATCCTAAGGGTGACATTGTTCCATTCCACATTTTAGACAACATAAACATTCATCCTTATATGTATCACCGGGCTCAACTATCGATGGTCCCATAATGTATTTAGTTTTCCTATTCCACAAGCATGGGTGTGCCCACCTCATTTGTAAATCTCTTGTATATATAAATCACCTCATTAGTGATAATTTTGTAGGTGGCCTCCTTTTCTCTCTCCGTTGGGATCATTTTATCTAATATTTGTCTCCCTCTCTCACTCTATTTGACCAATCATGGGAAAGAAACACATGATGTCTTTCAACTATATGATGTGCTCCTAACCTCACACATCATGGAGAATTTTTTATCACACCAATCTCTTCCATTGGCCACAATCAAGTAATCTATTTGAAGGCATCCCAAATCAACATTAACCAATCTCATGCAGTAAAAAGCATGGAAAATAGGCTAATCACATTCACACCATATTCAAACTTTAGATTGGCCATCAAAGGGTTCATGCAGCCTTGATTTATTAGTTGTGTGATATGTGTGGTATACCCACATGATAGTTGTGGCACTATGATTTGTGTAGTTTCAAGGCCCATCAATGCTAGAGGTCTAGAAAAATGGCTAGTAGTTGAGTGCATGCCTAGATAAGTCACACTTTCTCTTTAATATCTTGTTATTTGGTTGTCTTTTATGTCAAGTTAGACACATGGGAACCCATGCCTAAATATTTATCATTCCCATTTGAGATAGTTCATCATCCATATTAATGTAGATGTTGGCCCTTGACCAAGTTTTGGAGATCCGTGGTCATGTTTGACCTATTTTGGGACTTTGACAGGTTGGTCGAAGGAGGAGCACAAGTCGAAGTGGAGATCATGGGATCTTGGCCCCTTTTTAGGGCATCTTTGGGATTAGGGTTTATGTAACAGGTATGGGGATGTTGTCCCATGGGTTTACCCATGTTTAGGCCCTTTTGTAATGTATAAATAGAAAGCTAGGCGATGTAAGTAAGGGGTGTGATGCTAGGTGCTAAGTGAAAGTAATGTTAAGAGGCTCTGTGCTTAGTATATGTTGAAGCTGTAAAGCTAAGTGCAAGTCATCTGTAGTGCTTTGTGCATGGACTATGTAAGGAGGATTTGTGTTGTGATCTAACTCGAGGAAGGAGGATCTGGCGAGGTGCGCGCAGATATCCTTTCCTCTGCGGAGTAAGGTGTTGATGCTATGTGCCTGTAAGAAGCTTGACAGAAGATAATAATGAAGAGAAGAGTTGGTGGACGTAGCCCCACACTGGGGTGAACCACGCATATCCTGTGTTATGGCTGCTTTGTGCATTCTTGTTATTGTCTTGTGTATATAATATAAGCTTAAGTGAAGTAATAAATCTTTAGATGAATCTAGCGTGATAGCTTAGTGTTTACATGATGTGAATAAATGCTAGATCTGATATTTTTCCATGTGCTAAGTGCTTAGATGTGTTAGATCTGGTTGAATACTACGTTTTTCTATAATTAGGGTTTGGATCTGCGATGTGGATAAGGGTTAAATATTGATGAATGTTAATTGCTAAGTGCTTTGTTAGAGTGGTGTAATCACAGATCTGTGTCCCAGCTAGGTTGCAAACATTTGAGTCCTGCAACCACCCCTGCCTCTACCTCAGGTGAGACTTCATCTGCTTCACAGGTGTTGCAGAAAGGGTTGATAGTTAGGGTTTTGTTGGTGCGTTGTTGAAGCGTTGAACCCTGGGTCTGCCCTTGTGCCAACAAATGGTTCTGTTGCTGGGACCTGAAACTTTGATTGCTAGGAACGGAAGAAAATAAAGTTATGTGCGTAGATATGCTACTTGACTTGTGAATCTCTGTGCTAAGAAGAGAAGTCCGATCTGAATTAAGATCTTGAAGCTTTGTTCTCTAAGAAAGTTAAGATAAGTGAAATTTTTTGTTTCGAAAGAATGAATCTAGGTATTTTTGATAAATTTTGTCCTATTCAGAAAACTAGGGTACAACTAGAAGAAAGAAGATTTGATATGAATAGATCTGATAGAAATAATGAAAGGTATGTTATCCCTATGCATAGAAAGAATGTTTGGACTAACAAATGGATGTAGGATCCTAGAAAGAGTTTTTTGCAGGTTAGTTACTATGATCCCAGTGAGCAATATATGAAAGGTTGGGGATCATTTAAAAGAAAGAGAGGATTAACTCTTTGCTACAGTTGCAGAAGACCGGGACATCTTGCTAAGGAATTCCCTGGTAGAGGTCCTGGTTGTCTTTGTTGTAAAGCTATGAACCATGAATTTTTGGATTTCCCTATAATGTTTGCAAAAGTTGAAAAGATGAATATGAGACAAGAAAACTATGAGACAAGCCAAGAAACTAAGGATATGATAGAACCCCATAAAGAATCAGAGATTGTATTACTACATATGAAAGAAACCCTAAACGATCACAAAGATATCAACTTATCAGAGGTCTTAAAAGAGAAATAGTACATAGAAACATGAATAGGAGACTTTGACATAGACTGTGTTCTGGATGAGGAAACACAGGTGAATATCATGACAGAAAGAACTTAGGAAATTTTGGGAAAGCCTGCTATGGTTCCTTCATTAGGAGGAATAGGATTATTTAGAGGAAAGTTGATAACCCTATGTGGAAGACTTACCCAGACATATATGAGTGCTCATGGCACTTGGACAGAAGAAGAAATTGAGATTGTTAAATTTGTTGAAAACAACACCCAATTTGCTATCTTGCTAGGAAAAACATGGATTAAGAAAGATCAGATACGAAGGAAACAAGAAGAGGAGGATCTAGAACAAAAAAAGAAAGAACTAAGATATTTCATGGCTAGGAGAATAGCGCACTTACTGGAAGAACAAGAGAACCAGTCAAAGCTACTTAAGAACAAAGATATGGACATCGAAGGTGAAAGGACATACGAAGATTGGAGACACCTGTCTATACAAGAGAGTAGAGCACCTACCTAGAAAGAGAAGAAGTATTACCCTTGAAACCTATGAAAGACCCTCCACAGTGTGAATTTATCATGCCAAGAGGAGATATGAATGATAATGGAAAGAGGAAAACAATGATTCAGATCGCAGGAAAGAAGGCCAAAAAGCTCAGTAAGAAGAGAGCAAAGTTAGAAAAATTGCAAGAAGTTCCAGGGAAGACTTCGCAGAAGGAAGGTTTCGATAACTTGAAATCCGTCGAAATATCAGTACAACGAAGATCGACACTTCTCCATGATGAAGCAATATGACTGTTGGAGGCATTATGACCGTTAGAGCGATGCTCCAGAATGGCTAGAAACGTAGTTATTGCCAGAACGTTCTCCCTTGGACCATTGGGACTGTGCCATAATGGATGAAACTACATTGATTGAAGCGTTCATGCACGTCGAAAGAGTCAGTTATGATATTATCTATTTATCCCGTCGAGCGTTGCACCAAGAACACTTTTTTCCAATTGTGATTATCTGAGCCCATAGAGAACTAGTTGAATTTGCACAGTGATCATTGAGACCTCAACATCCATTATGTTACATTGAGTATTGTTCACCGACCTGAGATATCAGATATCGAGTGTGCATTTCGGATGAAATTAGCATAGCAGAAAAAGTTGTCGAAGAGATTATGATAGACCTCATGGCCAAGAAGGTGATGTTTATAGCATCCAAGCCTCATCGACAAGAGGAGTGAAAACATCCCCATCGACTACTCATGGATCTGGACCATCCCAAGCTGTGACCGAGAAAAGAACCAAGCATCGTGATGACTTGGAAAATGCAAAGCTAATCCCATCCATCATGCTTGACTACATCCCACCCCTGGCCGATGTGTTGAGTCATGACAGTGTTCCGAGGGACTTCGATTACACAATCATCACTATGTACCTTGCGAAGGGAATACAAGCAGTCAGACCACAGTTGGAGAGGATTCCAACCTTGAAGATCAATGACTATCACCTAGGAGACCGCAAGAGCTATGGCATCCTCGCACCTCACAAATATTTGACCAAGACCAAGGGGAAGAATTCAAAGATCATCCCCCAGCCATGGACTATGGACATCGCGAGGTCCACTATCTTGAACGTGATGAAGATACCACATTTTGGAAGGAATCAGGAGGTTAACGTGTGCGTTAAAATCCTATTGTCATGCTTCCATGGTGGGTATCTATGGCTATACAGACACATCACCATCAATTCAACATTGATCCATAGGATCACTGGATTAAGCATGTAGGGACCAGATCCACAAGACTTTTATCTAGTCAAGGCTACAGATCGCGCACTGGCGTAGAAGATCAAAGACACCTACGATGATGTAGAGAAGGGGACATGAGGCTACAAGGTAGCCTCCATTCAGAATGGCGTAGTATGCCTTACTTTACAGTTGATTGCTGGTAAGCTAGTCTGAAAGAACATACCCACATAGGTCATAGGGTTTGTCGTTGACCTCGCAGGAAAATGCGTGGAAGGACTACATATGAACTGGGCCAGTTACCTATTCAATCAATTAGAACTGGACTATCATGAAGCTCAATATCGGGGCTATGAGTTCCATTTTAGCTGGTTGTTGATCCTCATCGCATTCACTACTTGGGAGATGCCGAAAGGTGAGACCTTCCCTGACATTGAGCCATTCGAGCCAATAGCTGCGAAGTTCACCATGCTCTAGTATTCGAGCGATATGGGGAAACAATGGTAGTCGAACGTAGTATTCCATACCTACTACCTGCAGTTGAATAGGGATATTGAGTCTTTCCCTCTTATGACGTCGAACACCCTAGACAAGTTTAGGCCCCTTATGAAGTTCCATGCAGATAGGCATTTTATTTATATCACTGCGCGCACAGACGAAAGTAAAGAAGAGCTTCAGTCCTACTACAAGCTCACAGAGGAGGACCTAGAAGAAATCACTAAGGAAGGGCCCGCAAAGCTCCTTATACTAGTCGACCAGGCAGAACTATCCGACCCCGACCTCATTGGAAATCCGGTGGTTACTCGCGAAGAGTATGATGCACCCAGTAGTAGAAGGAAGATGTACAGGAAATACACAACACATCAGAATAAACTGCATCGGATTCACCTAGCATAGGAGGTGGTGATGAAGTAGACAAAGAAGAGCACAATGGGGAAGAAGATAAATAGAAGCAAGGCGAAGTAACATTGTCGCAGAATCCCCCTGATGACACAAAGACATCCAAGAAAAGAAAGGTTTCCCCATGAAACCTACATCGCGGAAGAAGTCCAAAGATGGTAAGGCGAAGCTACAGACTATGCTTACGGTAGATGACTTCGACTTCATTATCACAGCTGTATCAAACGCCTCGGAAGATATTTTGTAGAAAAATGAAGCCAAACCAGAAGCCATGTATGAAAGAATTGAAGTAGAACTAAGAGGATTACAACAAGCCCTTCACTCCAGCCGTGAAGTGTCCACTGCGCCCCCGCCATTAGAAGAAACTGATTTGGGAGATGAGCCTACCCAACTTCGCAGAATAGTTGATGCAACCGAATATCACCTTCGTCACATGCAGGAAGAAAAATAACAGGCCACAGTGGCCCTGAAGCAATCATAAGAGGAAGTCATAGAACAATGTCGAGTTGCGCAACAAGAGAAGGAAAACCTCCAAATCAAGTTCAAAGAGGATAAAGTGCAGATTCAGAAAAAGAAAGAACAATTGCTCATGGAGCAGGTTGGAGTCAAAGAAGCAGTCAACATAGAACTTCTCTCTATGACAGGTTTATAACAGATAGAAGAAGACCCAGTGGAGAGTCAAGTAGCGAAGCTTGTTGCGGCCATCCAACAACTTTAACAGAGAGTAGCAGAATTGGAGTTACAAGCAGTACCAAGCACTCCGCAGGAAGTGTGAGACTAGCGAGAAGAAACCACTCAAGCACAATCCAGATAATCAAGGCATTAGCCTTGGAATGTAAACAGCTTAGCAGTCACAATGCGTGAAATTATGAGCACCTTACCGAGGACCCTAAACTAAAGACACTGGAGTCACAGCTCCAGGAAGAAAAGCAACAAGAAACAATAGTACAAGCGCAGTTGAAGCCCTTATCAGCGGTCGAGTGAATGAAAAGATCCCAAGAACAGTGCATGGCTCAGCAACAGGTCCATGCCCTATAGAGAAAAGTCATGGAAGTGACTCAGAAGCTCCAGCCATTCCAGGATGCAACTTGCCTACTTTTTGAGGAGATTGAAGGTCGAAGAGCAGAGTTGGAACAAGTAGTCACTTCGGTATAGAAGCGCTTAGAGGGACCTATGAACGAAGCAATTATTCAAGAGTTCTCCAAGCATGAGACCTTGGCAAAGCAGCAGGTCGAAGCAGCTCGAGCCAAGCTCAAGGCATTTGAAGCAGAGTTACCCAAAGCAGAGTGACTCGGGACAAGTCACAGGTGAGTGTTGGGGGCCTGTTGGCCCTTGACCAATTTTTGGAGATCCTTGGTCATGTTTGACCAATTTTGGGACTTCAACAGGCTGGTTGAAGGTGGAGCGCAAGTCGAAGCGGAGATCGTGGGATATCGACCCCTTTCTAGGGAATATTTGGGATTATGGTTTATGTAACTGGTATGGGGATGTCATCCCATGGGTTTACCCATGTTTAGGCCCTTTTTTAATGTATAAATAGAAATCTAGGCGATGTAAGTAAGGGGTGTGATGCTAGGTGCTAAGTGTTGTGCTAAGTGCAAGTAATTGTAAGAGGCTCTGTGCTTAGTATATGTTGAGGCTGTAAAGCTAAGTGTGGGTCATATGTAGTGCTTTGTGCATAGACTGTGTAAGGAGGCTTTGTGTTGTGATCTAACTCAAGGAAGGAGGATATGACGAGGTGCACGCAGATCTCATATCCTCTATAGAGTAAGGTTTTGATGCTCTGTGCCTGGAAGAAGCTTGACAAAAGATAATAAATAAGAGAAGAGTTGGTGGATGTAGCCCCACACTGGGGTGAACCACGTATATCATGTGTTATGGTTTCTTTGTGCATTTTGTTTATTGTCTTGTGTATATAATTTAAGATTAACTGTAGTAATGTATGTTTATATGAATATAGTATGATAGATTAGTACTTAAGTGATGTGAATAAATGTTAGATCTGATCTTTTTCCATGTGCTAAGTTCTTAGATGTGTTAGATCTGGTTGAATACTGCGTTTTTCTGTAATTAGGGTTTGGATCTGCGATGTGGATAAGGGTTAAATACTGATGAATATTAATTTCTAAGTTCTTTGTTAGAGTGGTGTAATCACAGATCTGTGTCCCAGCTAGGTTGTAGACATTTGAGTCCTACAACCACCCCTGCCTCTACCTCGGGTGAGACTTCATCTGCTTCGCAGGTGTTGCTGAAAGGGCCGATAGTTAGGGTTTTTTGGTGCACTGTTGAAGCATTGAACCATGGGTCTGCCCCTATGCCAACATCAGACCTATAAATACAAGCAATTGCCATGCATTAGAAAACAAGTTTGAATGTAAGGTTGTGCTAGTGTAATATAGCCAAAGATTGAAAAGATCATTGTTTTCACTCACTTATTCTTATATTTATTTACCCTCATGTGACCTTTCTTCCCCCTCCAAAGTGCCAACAGATAAGGGGAATTATTGCATGTTCATCCTTAATTCCTCTAATGGGATCTCTCTAGCATGAGGTTTTTTTCTCTTTCCCCTACAAAATGTTGTTTGAATCATTAAAACCCATTGTTTGAATGCTTTGTTAGTTAATATGAATCCTTGGGGATTCTGTTTTTTTTCTATCCTTGTTGTTTATTCATCCTAGTCTATCTATTCTCAATTCTAACAACTAGCTAGGAATTCTAACAATTCTAACAACTATCTATTCATCATTGGGTATCCAAATGCATAAAAATCACATATGCAATGCTTATAGAATCACATAGAACTATGTATCATATGTTGGTTACTTATTTCATACTTCATTCAAATTTTCACTAAAGTACACAAATAACCTTCCTTCTTAACTAAACACTACACCAATAGTTTCACCATTTACATCATAATCCATCTAAAATATTGTTAGGAATGGAGCAATAAAAATAAAACAAATCAAAATGAGTGTAGAAATAAAACATAGAAAAACACAATACAAGAGAGACATCGATATACGTGGTTAACCTGATATGGGCTACGTCTATGGAGAAACAATCAATCCTTCCTTTATTCCATCCAAGAAAATGAGGATAATACATCCACTGCAACCTCCTCTTCACTCTCTCACAATATCCTCTCTTAGACACAATACTTTCACTCATAGTCACAACCTTTAAATAAGCTTCATCACATATGATCATACGGGAAAATAGAATGGGTTACCCAATACCATGGGCCTGTAAACCACCAATGGTAACCCCATCATTGGCCATAATACAATGACCCCATTAAAAAAATGGGATTTCCTTATAGGGAAAAAAAATACACCAACATAACCTCTACCATTATAGCTACAACCTAATGATGAATAGTCCAGGTTGACTACAAAATCACAATATTTTACAAGGCATTTTCCCAAAAAAAAATCTCTTCGGGGGCACTACCCCCAAACCCCCACCAGGGGGGGCTCCAATATTTGTTTCCACTCCTTGGACCCCCTAGTGACATTAGTGGGTGGGAAATCCCCCCCCCACCCCTTTTCAAGAACTGATATCCAAACGTAGCTAAAATAAGACCTTTGAATCATGAAGATAATCAAGATCCACGATCAATAATTTCCCATTTGGAGACTGATTAAAACAACTCCATCGCTACCACACCTACTATACTATGCTCCAAATTTGGACTTGGCAAGTTTCTCATCTTCACCTCATGCTTGAAGGACAATTTAAACTAATAAGGAACTCAATTTCTCCTTGGTTATTGTCTTTGTTAACATGTCTTCAAGATTTTGGCTAGTGTGTATCTTTTTCATCTTCAACTATCCATCTTCTAAAATTGATCATATGAAGTGGTACCTAAACTATATATGTTTAGTATTAGAAAGGAATGATGATTTATTTGAAAGATGAATGGCACCATGTATGTCACTGTACAACATGTTATTATCCTTCTTCTTTCCCAATTCCTCCATAAAACTCTATTACGAAATCAACTCTTTACTAACCTTTGTAGTTGCAACATACTCTGCTTCTATTGTTGAAAGTGAAATAACATTTTATAGTTTCAAAATCCAACTTACTATTGTTCCACCCATAGTAAAAACATACCCTTATGGTGCTCCTCTTGCCGTTTATATCACCTACCATATTTGAATCAACATATCCCTGTAGAACAATGTTTGAACCTCCAAAAGATCATTCATGAGTAATAGTACCTCTCAAATACCTAAGAATCTACTTTACTACCTTCCAATGTGCATTACCTAGATTATTCATATACCTACTCAAAACGCCCACTGCATGTGTAATATATGGCCTTGTGCACACCATCACATACATCAAGTTGCCAATTGTTGATGAGTATGAAACCTTGGACATGTAGTCTATCAACTCTTGTGGCTTGGGACACATCTCCTTAGTCAGTTTGAAATGGTTGGCCAAAGGTGTATTAATTGGTTTTCCATCCTGCATTTTAGATCTTTCCAACACTTTCTCCATGTACTCACCCTGAGATAATGTTAATTTGAGAATTTTCATGTCTCTTGTTATTCTCATACTAAGGATTTTCTTTTCCACACCCAATTCCTTCATCACAAATGAATTATCTAATTTTCTTTTGATCACATTTATATCTTTCATGTTATAACCTACAACAAGCATGTCATATACATATAATAACAAGATAATATAGCTTCCATTATCTAGGCTCTTAAAATAAACATAGTGTTCATAACGACATCTACTATAAACTTTTTCTTTCATAAACCTTTCAAATTTCAAATACCACTATCTTGGAGATTGATTTAGGCCATACAAGATCTTATTTAACCTGCATACTAATTTTTTCTTTCCTTTGACCTCTTACACATGTGACTGTTGCATATAAATCTCTTCCTCCAAATCCCCATGGAGAAAAGTTGTATTCACATCTAAATGTTCAAGAGGAAAATATTATATTGCCACTAGACTTAAAATATTTAAGGCATTTCAACAACATGAGAAAATATTTCATCAAAATCTATACCTTTCTTCTATGCAAACCCCTTTACAACAAGTTTGGTCTTGTACCTCTTTTTACCTCCATATTTTTCCTTCAACCTGTAAACCCATTTATTTTGCAATGCTCTTTTACCTATAGGTAATTGAGCTAAGTCCCAAGTTTGGTTATGTACCAAGGAGTCCATATCCTCTTTCGTACCTTTCTCTCACTTCTTTATGGTTTCTACCTACATTGCTTCTTCAAATATTTTTGGTTCACTAGAATCAATCAACGATAAATAATACAATGAAGGAGAGTATTGTTCAGGGGGTCTACTTAACCTTGTAGGATTTTGAGGTACCTATTGTTGTTGTTGTTGTTGTTGTTGAACATTTTGATTTTCTAGCACCTATGGAAATTCATTTTTTTGTGATTTTATCAAGCTTTTTCTATTATGTGTTTTCCTTTTCCTTTGTCTTTCCTTGCAACTGATCTTTGTACATGACCTTGTCATTGACTACCACATCTCTACTCCTAATGATTTTGTGATTTTCATAAACCCATAAGCGATAATCAAAATCATTAAATCCATATCCAATAAAAGTATACTTCTTATATTTTATCTCAAGCTTTGTTTTATTTTCTCTATCAATATTGACAAATGATTCACAAATGAAAGTCCTCATAAATGAGTAGTTTACCTTTTTACCTGTTCATGCCTCCTTTGAAATTACACCATCTGAGGAACTTGAAGGCCCTCTATTTATTAAGTAAACAACAATATCCAGAGCCTCTGCCCAAAAGTGTAAGGGAAATCTTGCATGTAATCTCATGCTCCTTTCACGCTCCATGTTTGTTGTGTTCATCATTTCTGACACCATTTTCTTGTGGTGTAAATGGAACTGTCTTCTCTCTAGGAATCCCATGGTATTAAAATTAAATATCAAACTCCTTTATACAATATCCACCTCTGTCATATGATCTGAGACACTTCAACTTATTTCTTGTCTCATTCTCAACCAAAGATTTCCATTTCTTAAAAGTATCAAAAACAAAGTTTTGCTAGTCACACCATCAATAAAAATAACATAATAATAAGAACCACAAAGATTTGATACCTGAACTGGTCCTTATACATATGTATGCACAAGCTCTAACTCGTCACTCTTTTTTTCTTCCGAACTATGTGAAATATGACTCTCTTATGTTTTCCATAAACATAGTGCTCACAAAAATCCAAATCAACCTACTTAAAATCTAGCAACAAATTCATTGAGTGGAGATTTTGCATCCCCTTCTCACTCATTTTCCCATACCTACAATGCCATAATGTTGTATACACTCTTGTAGAAACTAAAGAAATAGAAGACTCGACATTACCTATACAACAATACAACGTACCTACCTTCTCTCATTTTTCTATTATCAATGATCCTTTAGTGAACTTCCATGAATTGTATGTAAATTTAATTGTACATCATTCACTTTCCATTTTCCCTACTGAAGTTTAGATTTCTTCTAAAATCAGGAACACGTTTCATCTCTTTTAGCAACCATTGTTTTCCATTATGTAATTTTATTTTTATCTTACCATTTCCAACAATTTTAAATGATTTGTCATCATCCAAATAAACCTGTCCAAAATCACCTTGAACGTAGTCTTGAAAATATTTCCTATGGGGTGTGGCATGGAATGAATCCCCATAATATACCACCCAAGAATCAATAATATTATCTAATGAAAGGATTAAAGCATCTTGCAACACATCACCTACTACATTTGCTTCTTTATTATTCTCATGTTGTCCATCTCATTGTTTTCCTTTTCGAGACCAACAATATTTCTTTAGGTCTCAGTTATTCATGCGATGCCAACACTCCAACTTCCCTATAGATTTGGATCTACCCTTCTTATAATTCCCATGATTCCTTGGGCTCTTTATTCTCTCCCTTTGTCTTCCCCTATTTTCCAAAATAGAAGCATTAAATGATGTCCCACCCATGATTTTCCATCACATTTCCTCGCTAAGGATAACATCAAAAACATCATCAAAATTTAAAGTGTTTGAATTGGAGACAAAATTAATTGCAGCCATGACCACTATCAGGCACAATCATATTGTTCCTAGTGTCTTTCTATCAAGAATATCCCATTCTTCATACTTAATAGTCACCAGCTTCTTTGTTATTCCATCCAATGGTAGGAAAATATTCCTATGATATATATATATAGTCCTCCATTTGCATCATCCATAGTTGGTAGTTTTGGCCATTATACTTCTCAACCCTAAACTTGTGTTATTTTTCCATTTCTCCCACTCGAACCAGGAACCCTCCTTTCCTACAATTTTATCAGCCAAATAGACCTTTGAATATGATACTAGTTGTTAGGAATAGGATCACGGAGCAATAAAAATAAAACAAATCAAAATGAATACGAAAATAAAACACTGAAGAACACAATACAAGAGAGTCATTGATATACATGGTTCACCCGATATGGGATACATCCATGGAGAAACAATCATTCCTTCCTTTATTTTTTCCAGAAAAAATAAAGGGATAACACTTGCAGTATATTCACTGCAACCTCCTTTTCACCCTCTCACAATCTCCTCTCTCAAACAAACAATACTCTCACACATAGTCACGACCTTTAAATAGGCTTCATAACATATAATCCTATGGGAAAATACCATGGGTTACCCAATACCATGGGCTCATAAACCACCAATAGTAAACCCATCATTTCTCATAATACAATGACCCCATAAAAGGTGGGGGGTTTCCTTCTAGGGGAAAAAAAGGCACCAACATAACCTCTACCATCAAATCTACAACCTAATGATGAATAGTCTAAATTGACTACAAAATTACAATATTTTACAAGGAATTTTCTAAAAAACAATTCTCTTTAGGGTCACTTCTGTCGAAACCCCACCAAGGGGGCTCCAATATTTTTTTCCACCCTACCTTGGACCACTTCGTGACATTAATGGTGGGGAAATCCCCCACACACCCCCTATCAAGAATTGGGATCCAAGCACTGCTAAAACAAGACCTATGAATCATGAAGATAATCTGTCTCCACAATCAATAAATTCCTTGTTGAAATCATGCATTGCCAACATCAACACCTTGATAATATTTTCCTTCAAAACTCATCTACACTAACACATCCCAAATAAATTCTCAAGCATTCATACAATCCACCTTTACTGTGCAAATTCTATTGAACCTCTTGATGAACTTGTAAAAAATGGTTTTTCCTCTATGGAAACTCCTTACCTTGGTAACATTCCATCATGCAAGACACTCCAAATTTTCTCTAACCTTCTCTAAATCCATGCACAAATCTCCTTAGATCAAAATTAATCTAAGATACAATAAATCACTCTTCATAAATGCACACTTCTTCATATTTATGCCCAATTTCTCCCTACTTAGAGTCTCAAATACCAATCTTGAGTTCTCTAGATGCTCTTTCTATCTCTTCTAAAAAACAAATTGTCATCCAGATACAAAACCACAAACTTACCAATGTACTATAATGACTCATAGTAATTAAGCACATAAATGTACTCAGTGTATTGGTTAGTCCAAACAACTAACCAACCATTCTTACAATCCATCCTTGATCTTGAATTCTTTTTTCCACTCTTCATCTTTTGTTATCAAGATTTTATGGTATTAACTCCACACATATACTTTCAAGAACTTTTATATGCCACACAGATTGTCCATCAAGTCATCATTTATCAAAAATAGGATTATATGTCTTCTCGTGATCTTATTTAATTCCTTATTGTCTATGCACGTCTTTCACTCATCATCCTTTGTTGGTGTTATCCAGTATGGTATTACATGTGGGCTCATACTTTCTCTTATTAAACCCTTCTACAATAATTCAACTACAAGTATGTTCAATTCTTCACTCTTAACTAGGTTAATCCTATGCACTACTTGATTCAATAAACTTGCACTCAAAACCAAATTTATCTCATGCACACTCTTTCTCTTTGATGACAACACTTTGTATTCTTCATGCACAACATCTGCAAACTCCTCCAACAAATTTTTCATTTCATCAGAAGCTTCACCTTTCTGAGAATTCTTCATCTCTTAATTGCACTCTTTCACTACATGGCTTGCTATCTTCCTTTATACAAATACATAACACTCTTTTGTTTATTTTACTACAATAACAATTTTTTTAATTTTCTCTAGAAACAACTCACATAGTTTTCTTCATCCTTCAATGGCAACGATTGTATGTGATTTCCATCCTTTGTGATAGTGTAAGTGTTTTTCCCACCATAATGTATTTTTTGACTATGAAACTACCATTATATTCCCAACAACAAATGGAAAGCATCCATGGGAATGGAATTGCAAAAATTGTTGTCCCTATATTCCTATATGAAAAGAGACTTTACACTAATACACTTCTATAACCTTATATCATTTCTAGAACCAAAATAACATATGTGATCAAGGATGCTTCTATCTTGCTAATCCTAACTTCTCTACCATATTTGTAGAAACAATATTTATGAAATGATAGAATCTATAATTATGACCTTTCAACACTTAACTCCATATTTGCGTCACATTGCGAAGATACTCTTTCTCAACCGTCTTTGTTCTTCTGGCATATGTTGTTGTTTCACTATCATTCCTCCACACAACATCAAGTTATCTCCTCTTTCTAGTGTTGTTGTTGTGACTGTTGCTTATTCTCAAACTCCTCTCCCCATGCTAATTAAGCTCTCATTTTAATCTTCCTTTTGTCATTCCTTTGTGGACACTCAAAGTATTTGTGTCCTTCATCTTCATAGGTGGAATAATACAAGTTTTTGTGACCATTTCTTCATTCACATTATCTAAAATATACATATCCATTGTCATATTCTGAAGTATTTTCCTTCTCTCCATGCACATCATCTCCCTTATTCATTGCAACATGGACTTCACCTTTGGTGAAATATATTTTCTTTTGTTGCAAGCTAGCTTCTCCTTAGCTCTTAGTGCTATCCGATACACATATTCTACCACATGCATATATTATGCAAACTTATCTCATCTTGAACAATGAATTTCCAACCATTCACATTCCTCGAGGTGTGTTAATCTTCTTCGATTTTGTGTATAACATATTTTAATTATATGTAGAATTATTATGTGTACTCTTGTACGCTCTACTCTTTTGTGATAGGTTCTACATCTACTATATATAATTTAGTATAATGTCATGGAAAAAATTTCTTGCCTAACTTATGGACTATCTTACTTCAAGTGTGGATCTTGTCCTTATTTCTGCACAATATCTCTTGCTACAAAAACTCCCACCAAATTATCACATATTCTTTCATCATCATGACTAAAAACATGATCCTTTGTGGGTCTTCAATCCTTTCAAATTTGTAGTTCTCTATCTCTCCTATCCAATCAATTAGGGTTTCAAATGTCATGCTACTATCAAAATAGAGAATATTGACTTTCACGTTTCCTTTTTTCTTCAACAATGTGATCAACTACAACAAAAGATCATTATCATGTGTGTTCTCTTCTTCATTTTCTTTTGGTTAGGTTCATAATCAACTTCCTTATTTTTTCCATTTGTCTATGCACCATTTTTGTAGTCATGGTCCACATAATGTGAGAAATTCTTAGTTTTACCACCTCATATTCCTACTAGAGTATTTCCTTTCTCTAATACCAAATGACACAAGGGAATGCACAAAGAGCCCCTTATCCTATGTGTATGTGAGTTAATCCTTAATGCTCTACAAACCTAGTTTGAAGTATGTAACATAAACAATTACAATTCTTTAATGGAATGTAAAAATGAAAGAAATAAACATTAAACATACAAGGACAATCAAGAAAAGGGAATTGGTCTACTCATTCTCATTACTCAAACATATTATAGAAAATACAATCACGCGCCTTAGTGCTTCTCTTAGCCTTAGCCTTCCAAACATAGTTTATGGTCTCTATAGCTTCTTTATACACCTACTTCTTCAAACCATAGTTATCGTTTCACCTTCCTCCTCTTGATCCTTTGCTTTGATCCTTCCTCCTACTCTCACCCTCAAACTCAACGATGTTCTCTTGATTCTAAATTTCCATTTTGATCTCTTTCCTAAACAACTTATTTATAGGTTTGGCGTTAACTGACTTTTTGTTATGTTCTAGAAACTTCTTCTTGGCCAATGATTCGTCTTCTTTGTGCAACTCTTCATCTTCCATGTGCCAGTGTTATTGTGTCTTCTAACTTGCCTTCACTCTTGAAGCTTTCCTTAGAGTTTTCTACATCATCTTCTCTTTCTTTTGCACATTGTCACACACCTTCATCTTTGTTGCACTTGGAGTTATCAGCTTCAAAGTACATTTGGAGTTTCCTAAGCTAGACATTAGATTTGGTCTCCCTATCAAAAAAATGAAATATTAAGATCAATCTTCACTTTGAAGTGGATTTTACCACATGAACTTGATCCATGATAAGTGGATGTTTCAAGTGTGGTTTGAGGATTAATTATTCATAACAATTTTTGAAATTGATTGCAAATTTCTTGGCATTATTTTTTATGGGCTTCATCAATTATGGTAGCAAAGTTGTTGGAGTTAGTGTTACCCTTATTTTTTTATCATGTCGAGTACAGAAAAAGTTTGGTAGGGGGAGTTGGATTGACCTCATGCTTCTACTATTCAATTTTGGTCTAGAATGACATTCTATTTTACTTAGACCTATCGAACATGAACATGTACCTACAATGATAATGATGGAACCAAGCATTTAAGCTCTCCCTTGTCTGGAGCACCTTTTCAAATTTCCTCCATACCAAACCAATTATTCAAATAATCTAATTAATGGAAAAAAAAAAAAAAAAAAAACGTGTAGGGAAAAGGAATCCCTTACACTAACGTTAAGGATGTGGAGATTAGAAAGAACAAAACTTAAGTCATGCTAAATGAAAGCACCAAGATGATTGTGACACACATTGATTCGAGTGTCTCAACTAACCTCTGAGAATATATACGCTAAAGGTGGGGCAATGATTAACATTCATTGGAGGAAGAGAGGAGGAGAACGTGGATCTAACGCCTTTGAAATGGTATGTAGGTTTTGGAAAGTGATGTGCTTTTATTGAAGATACACAACCAAATTGCTACTAAACTTTGTTGCATCTTGTTGGAAACTTGCATTTCAAGTCTTGGGGTTCCCCATGACTAAAAAATTGTAAAATGTAGAAGAAAAAACAACGTGCGTCACTGCGTGTTTCATCACTTTTTGGGAACCCATTTGCTCTCCCACTGATTCGCTCTCTGCACGCATCTTCATCTTCCTTGGAAAAGTGTGGAGGTGGTTCCCATTCTGCTTACGTAAGCAAATCCTTGTCGATATGTGTGATGATGGTCCATTATACATAGCTACCCACTGGTTAAATGTGTTAAGTTGGAAGTAGTTACACTTAGTTGAATCAAGGAAAAACAAAACAATTGGGTTGTTAGGAATTCAGCATCTTAATTTTCCTGATATTAAATCAAATAATTATTGTATATTATATTAAATTATCATAAATTCCAATTATTTTTATTAAGAGCTATTTGGTTGTCAATCCTAGTTTGTCCCATTTGGATACTTAGGAATGTCTCATAATAGTTTCCATGCATTGAACAAAATGATATTATAAGTGTATTTTATTGTGATTATTGTAGTAGGATTATTTTTTATAAATAATTAGGAAGGTATGGATATGAGGTATGTATTTTATCAAAGGTATTTAATATTTATTTTGGTTTTACTAATAAGATGAATTTTGAATTTTGAGAGTCCCTAGCTTGAGAGTGATGCACTTTGTTTAGGCTACCATTCGTGAAATTAGAGAGGAAATCTCTTCCTGCATTCAAGAGGAATTAGTCATGGTTGAAGTTGTTGTTTGCCAGGAACGTTCTACTATTCACGAATGGGAAGTGGATGTTGAGATTGGCAGTTGGGTTCTTGAGTTGGGTAGTTCTAGAGCGAGAGATACAAAATATTTCAAAACGATTGATCTTTATTGGCATATAAATACCTTCGTAGACAAAATTTTCTTGGACAGTGCAGATGAGTGTGCTGAGATGCAAGAACAACTGGCTAAGGTGCGCCACCAACTCAGGGACATCCGCGCTCGCTTGGACGCTCAGAACTGCCATGAAGAAGCCCAACAGGCACCGCTTCACAGCCACAGAACCAGGAACTCCAAGAGGGGGCAAGTGGCCTCTCTCCCACTTAGTTTGTTTGCATGATTTGCATTTTGAGTCTTTTAGGAAGTTTTTTCTACATCTTGGGGAATGACTATATCAAGATAGATAAACTTATGGTTTACTTTTATAGTTATACACATTTTTTTTACTTAAGAACATAGTACACACTATTTGGACTGAAAATTTACTTCATTGTTGTCTGTCTGGTTTCCCCAATGACAAACCAATAGTTTAATGGTTTTTGTATATCTTTACTCACTTAGATAAATAAAATTGACTTAACAAGTTCACTAACAATTTTTTTTTTTTTAATTTTGAAGGATAAAATATATTTTGGGGAAATTTGAATTTTGAGGGTATACACTATCTTGACTTTATAATAAATCAAGATTTATTAATATTTTTAACTTTAATTGCTTAAAGTTTATATCTAACTAAAAATGTTGAATCTTGGGATAAAAGAAAACATTTTCAACACTGTAATTATCTTATTTATTTTATATGAATGTGAAATTTGAGTTTATATCTTAAGCATGATTTGAAATATAATTAAGAAAATTTAAAATGATTTTATATCTTATCATTTTAAAATTAGGTGCAATACTACTTACACCCATTCTATTGATTGAAGTTCATCATACTTCTATAAAGTCCAAAACTATGGTTATATATAGAATATAAACATAAATTTCTCAAATTGAACAAGGATAGAGTCTTTATTATTGTTTTTAATATGAGTAGTAGCTACATAAACTCAAAAAAGTTATGCTAGAGATTTTGAGATATGACTTAACTTTTGCAACATAAAAAAGAAGAAGATAAAATTACTAATATTGATAATATTAAAATGTTTTTATGAAGTTTAATGATAAGTATTAGAATGACAATGGAAGATGAAATACTACAAAAAAAATTTATTAGACCTCATTTAGATGATCAAAACTAATTTTTCCAACATTATGAGTATTAGAAAATCGATTGTTGAACTATTTTTTCCAACATTATGAGTATTGGAAAATTGATTGTTGAACTATCTCAAAAGCACCTAATAGTGATAAAAAGGAGATTAAAGATGAACCATAAGATATATTTTTACTCACTTTTATAACTTAATTAATCTTTAAGACTTCCTACCTTACAAAAAATCATAATAACCTTGGTACTTTCACGTCCAGTATACACTTGTAAAAATGACATTTTGAAAAATGTTTAATCTAATTCTCTTTATTTACCCAATAAGTATAATCAATCTTAGAAAATAATAAATTTCTTCATCATTATCATACTATATAATATGAATAGTATTTAATAGACAACTTAACACTTTATCAATAAACCAATATCCAAATGACTATATTTTTCCTAGTTTTCTTTTCACCTATAATTCAGATTTCCTTATTAAATTTTTCAAGCATTAACATGGGATTGGCTTCTACCTACTTGTTGAAGTAGGAAATTACAATCAAAATGAAGCAATGTGTCATGGACCTATAGTCTACTTGAATTTTTCTTTGCACACTTGAGTTTCTCCCAAGTCTATTTTGACATCTGTAGTCATGTAGCACTATCGTGCCTCATCCAAAGTGGTTTGGCTAGCCTGCACCTACTACAACCACATTGTGCCTCTTCACTTAAGGTATGGTCATAACTTCACCTTAAGATATAATCTATCAAATGCAACTAAGTCTTACTCAACTAAGTTCAATTAATAGTAGGCACACATCCAATTGTGACCTCTACAACATCCCAACAATACTTTAACACTTAGCTAACATTTCAATACTTAACCAACAACAAAAAAAGAAATGAACAATGACATCAAACACATAAAGTGTTCACAACACACATGTATAGGTGACCCCCAAGGAGGATGCATGAACTTTATTATATGAAGAATGTTATAGATACACAACAAGGGAGTTGCAACCTTTTCCCTGCAACTCTATTAGAGATGCACAATGAGTTTAAGGCATTATTTCCTTCTTCCTACAACTATATTAGAGATGCACAATGAGTCTAAGGAAATATTGCCTTCTACCTGTGACTCTAATAGAGATGCACAATGAGTCTAAGGAAATATTGCTTTCTTCCTACTTCCCAACAGACTTGTACAATCCAAACCCTTAAGCAATTGTAAGATTTCCTCTTGTAGGTCCTTTATTCTTCTTCTTCTTCTCACTTATCCAATGCAATTCACCCAACTATGTCAACCTTGAACTTAGCACAAACCATAGAGATTATTTACACTCTTTGTGAATGATGATAAATGAATGATTGACTATGCCAGATGGTGCCTATGCCCCCATCTTGAGTTGTCCGCAAATTTTCCAATGTCCAATGGTGATGTGCCCAAAGCACCATGCACCCAACAAGTGTGCCTAACTACGCCTAATATGCTTGGTAGTGTGCCCAAATGAACTTAGTATTCCACTGATGAAGTGCATCCAATTGTGTCCAATGGATATGTGCCCAGTGGATGTGCATCCCATGATTAAACTTTGTATATGCTTGTGGCCAAAGGAACTTCTTCCATCCATCACAACCCCCAAGTATGGACTGCCCAACTCTTTGGGTCCACATGTGGCCCAAGAACCCAAGTCTATAAAATCTATTCAAGTTCTCTATGCCAATCTTTTTCATCATGCATCACACTTGCAAATCGGATGGGGTCATTTTCCATAACCCCCACTTTTCCTTCCCTCACCAAGTTCCCTTATAAGCTTCTCTCGGTGCATCCAACTAGTTCAAGCTGCCAAGGTTTGCAGTGCACCATATTTGAGGAAGGGCACCTAACATGTCCATGGTCTTCCTTGCCATTGTGCAAGGGCACCCAAAATTGACTCTTCTATACATGAACCTTACATCATGTTCATCCATCATGATCAATGACCACCAAGGTGATCAAGTGATGTAGGTTCAATAATCCATTCAATGTTAGGGCCTTACATCCTCCCCCACTAAAAGTCATTACCATCCCCAGAAACATCCTCAAGAACTAGTTGTCCTCCAATTCTATTTTTCATACCCATGCATCCATCTGCAATTAAATTCTTCAACTATTCCACATTGTCATTGCCATCATTATTATGAAACTACCCAATGTCCAATTGTTCCTTTAAACAAGGTGTCTTTTCCCAAATTCTACCAACATTGCCTCTTGGATGTCTTTGTTGTTGATGCTTCCTTCTATTGTAGTTGCAATCTAAGTCCAACATTACCATGGTTTCCTACTTCTGTTACAATCTAGTCTTCATCAAGAACATAAAAAAAATGTACAGGTGTTGTGTCATCCTAACCAACCACTACATTAGTACTTTTGACCCATTTTGACATGATTATGTACACTGAAATCATCATTCCTTGAACTAGTCAGGTGGCCAATTTGACTATCATGCCAAAGTCATAAGAATGCACTTATTCATGCCTAGGAAAATCATTTCCTTTCACACTTCCATCTGATTGTACAACTCTACTAGACCAAGGCAAGGCCACCACCTCCTACTACCCAACACTTTGACTTCTTCACCCTTTCTTGGTGCACTTAGGCTCCATTACTAACTCCTAAGAAATGGATCACACTAAGATATACAATTAAGAAGAGGGTGGAAGATGTCCATCAAAACCATTAACCTCAAACACTCTAATAGTCTGTCCAAATTCCCCTAAGTGAAACATGTTATCGCACAATATTTACTTTCCCAAGCCCAAAGGTAAGTAGGCCTAAATTGACGTAACACAGAGGTAACCCTATCACTGTAACCCCAATAAGATACCTCTTTCTCTTTAGGAGAAGAAGAAACTCACTCCAAGGGAGATGTCCCAATACCTAGTTGGTTGATGAAGGGAGATAAGACAAAGGTAAAACCCACCCCTCTCTCTAGGTCACTCCAAATGAAGAAGTCACTTGGTATTGTTTGGGGTTAAGGAGAAATTCAAGGTGAATGATACCTGCCATTTACCAATGAAACAACAAATGTTAGTAGAAATCAACGATATCGACGTTTCATTTTAGTGACTTCAAAATAGAGATATGTGCTACTAAAGACAAACAAAGATAAAATTATAGCAGCAACAATGTATCCGGAAATTGCAAGTTATGATGACATGAATGATATAAAGACTTTGCAGTTTGACAATATTTTTTCACTCACAATTTCAATATTAAAATAAAGTCAATAAATGACTTAATTGGTTGTCCAAAAACTTATAACAACATCAATTGATGATGATGACAACAATAGAAACCACTTCAGAAAAGTACTATAATAAAGCAATAAGACAACTACTTCAACATCCAATGATTATAGTTTGCTTAGTACAAATGTTTAGTGTTTTTATAGATAGTTTGAGGAGTGTTAAGGGGCCACATTTATGGCTATAACAATAGTTACAACAACAACAACAACCTCAAACAACTTCAGAAATTTGCACTTAGAACACTAGAAAAGGGAGGACTAAAATCTTAGGATGATAGCACCTAGGAAAATGCAAATTTATGGGTTAGTTTTAGGGGTTAGTATGTTGATTAAGGTTGCTAAATAGGGTTGTAACATCAATTTTAGCAGTGGTAATATGGTTATTAGTGTTAGTGAAAGTTTCAAGAAGATGTGTTGAAATTTTCTTTGTCTCATTCATCCACAAGAGTGTAAACATTAGTGCCTTTTATGGCTTATGGAGTCAATAACAGTAACAATATCACTTGAGAAATATAATAATGATAATTCTTAGCTAAGGGAAGAAGTAAATGCGAGAGGTGTTGGCACTTCAAGGCCTCGTGCATTTTCCCCTTTTAAGGGAGGTTTTGCTAGAGAGTAGACACTTCTAGGCCCTAGCATACCTTCCTTCCTTAGCTTTTTTGAAAGAAAATTTAGTTAGTGACAAGAATGAGATTACTAGAGAGATAGCACTTTAGGGCTCTAATAATCACTCTTAACAAAATGTACAATTGGAATTATCAAGCTAGTAGAATAGTTATAGAGAGAAAGAAATATTTGTTGTTTCTCCCATAGGGTTTAAACAAGCAATGTCATAATCTTAAACACGAAACAAGTAAATTTTACCACAAACATTCATAGCATGAATACAAATGCAGATTTTCCACTTACTTCACCAAGAATAATCAATTAAAAACCTAGTTGAAGACCATTCCACCATGAAAAATGCCAAAATACACCACCATAAATCTCTCCCAAGAGGTGTGCACTATTTATTTCAGCCAATAACCCTTAAAGAGGGCGAAAATTTCAGACCACCACTTTTGTGTGATGAGTTATGATGATCAAAATGAATGTACTTTGTATTTATTTATACAAAACTTTGACCCTTAATTAATTTTAGGTCAAAATCAAGGCCGACCTGGCCAATTTACAATAAAATCCAATTTTTACACCATAAATTTAATTAACACCTAAGGAAATCTCCAAGGGTGACATCATGTCCTTCTAGGGTGGCATTGACATCCTAAGGTGGAACTTTGAGCCTAAAATATAGGGTGCTTGGCCTTTAGAGTCCCTAGATGATGCCCACACGTGCCACCAGGCTCATAACTGCCTCTAAAATGAAAACCCTAGCTCTGGATGATGTCCAAGGTCATGATGGTGATTTATAGGGCCCTCAAGGGTCAACATCTGTGTTGAAGAGAAATACCCCCCTGGGTCTAGGTCTGTTAGGGTGCCTCCAAAGGAAACTTCCTTCTTTTTCTTGGTGCAAATCTTCAGTTTCATCTTACCTATGGCTGGGGTTGCAACATCCATCTGTGGGATTTAATCCCTCATGAAGGTATGAGCTAATCATCCCCTCATGTGTTCCTATCCACCGATCAAGGTCCTAAAGAAACAAAAATCACGCCCTCCAGGGGTTCATAAGTCACATGGATCATAGCATGTAAATCACATCCAATAATCAAATTACCCAAACATGTGCATCAAACCCCTGTTAACCTAGAAAAATGCTCAAAGACATTATGAAATTTGACAAGTTAGGTTTGGAGAAGGTCTCAGGGTGTCTATTGGGTTAACCTCCCTTAAGTTTGGGGTGTTTCCCAGGTGGTATCTAATCCAAGTCATGCAAGTGTATGAGGTGGAATGGGGTAATTATTTGGGCATGGGGTGCATGTAGTAACAAGGAAATGTAAAGTCTTACCTATGGGTTCCTTTGTAGAGGGAGAGGTGCACCTTGTCATAAATGAAATTGTTTCCTAGCCCATTCATTGCCTTTTATACTTAGTTCTTTTTATCTTTTTATTTTGTGCTCCAAGGGAAAAGTTGAGGGCCACTATCCTATCTTGATGACCAAAGATGACAACAGTATCCACAAACATTTCACGAAAATGAGAAGGTTGGGTCGTGATGAGACCCCTTATCTCTTGACTATGCCATCAAGAGTCACTACCCTGGTTTGATGGCCAGATAGGTGGTAGTGTCATATCAGTACATGCCCATGGTCATAATAGGGCGGCTCATGATGAGACCTCCTATCCATCAACCAATACCTTGAGTGTTTATGTATCTTATGGGTCCCCTTTTCTTACTAAGAATATTTTCACTGCTTTCTCGAGGATCCCTGAGCAAAGCATCTCAAAGGTTTTAACATTGGATTTAAAAATTTTCCAAGTAATTTTACCCTCTGGGCCTTTAGCCCCTTCTTCCCAAAAGGAAAGGTACAACCCTTTCTCGCATAGCCAATCCTAATGCCCAAACAAGGATAGGGGAGATGGAAGGAATGAAGATGGAAAGTGGTAAGTATGGAGGGAATGGATGATGACTTTTCATAGATCCACCCAGTGGAAACTCATCCTAAAGGGAACTCAACTTACTAGGGCACAATGTCACCCCTCTAGGTATGAATGAGGAAAAGAGAATAATTTCCAAGAAAACGTCATGAAATGAAGAAGGATTCAATACAACATATTCAAGTGCTTCAAAAATCAGAGTGATACATACCATGATACCCATAATCATTACCTCATGGAGAAATACTCACCGCTACTTCAGGACTATGATGGTGGGATGGATACTGTTGTTGGTGATGAATGGAATGCACTGAATAAAAGAGGGGCCCTCCGAGGCCATGCTTACGTCATTTGCCTCCCAGTACTTGTAACACACCCAAGCCCTAAATACCCTTTTTAGGGACGGGGCATCAAATTTTTGCATTTCCTTTGGTTCATTTTTGGTCCCTTACTAAGAAGAACCATCTTACTTTGCTCCTCTGAAGTTTACATCTCCCATTATGCGCTTAAACCAACTAGCAGGGTCCTCCTCATCACCTTGGGCTGAAAATCGGGAGCTAAGAGTATGCTTAGCAAAGGTTTCAGTGCTTCAGAACTCCCAGGCTTTGGGAGTTCCAATGAAGTTGTTGAATTTCTCAGATTGTTGAACAATAGAGGAAATCAATGGTCCACCTCCTCCATTGAGATACTATGGTAAAAAGGGGCTTCAGTGTTCGGTGCGAAACACTCATTTTTCCCAATCCCCGAGGTCCTGAAATATCACCACGTGGCCTTAGCCCTTCGACGATCAACGCTCGACATTTACTATTGAACGTCCTATGTTTTGGCATTTCAGTCGTCGACGGTCGTCATTGGTCCATTGGCATTCAACGATCAACGATCGTCATTGGACCTTCCTTCATCATCCTACACTCAAATCTTCCAAATTCTTTCCACATGGATTTGGCCCTTCGATGATCAGTGATTTACGTCGAATGTTCCTATATTGTACCTCGACCTAAATCTTCTAAACATTGAATTTATCCAAACTCCCGGAGTCCCGATTATGTCACTAGCCATGTTGGCCAGATGGGAACGAACCAAAAGTTGACACGCGGCGAGGGTCAAAGGGTGACACATGTCCTCGAATTATGGGGTGACATATGTCATGCTCTAATCAGGCATAATTGGTATGTGAATCATCCAAAACTGGGTAACATGTAGCACGCGTAATGAGGGTCCACATCACATCGAATGATGTCATCAAGCCACATCATCATAGACGGATAACTGATCGATCCTTCAATCTAACGGTCCGTAAGATTCCACGTAGATCCATAGATCTATGGTTCTCATTACTTTGTGGCTCCAGCTTCAGAGCTGACTGAATCCTCTTGACACAAATCTGTCAAAGAGATAAGTCTCTGGACTCTTGAATCTAGCGCTACGCATCCTTTTCCTATCAACGACCAAGATCTATTTCGACGTTCACAACTTCAGTTGTTTTGACTCCTTGAAAACCCTTGGACAAATTCCTTCAGAGTACGAAGTCTCCAAACCATGGGATCACTTGCCACGTACCCATTCATCCAATACTCCTCATCACTTCAACAGTTCAACATTCTGGAGTTCAACGTGTATCTCCCGAATTTCCTTCCGGACGACGTTGGATCTATTGCCACATGTACGTAGCATCTACGGCTAGGGTTTACTCTGACTTGAAGACCTTCAGGGGAAACCCGCGCATCTCTAAATCATCAAATACCCAGACTCCCATATAATCGTTGATCTATGGACATGTGTCCCTCCATTACCAATGGTCTATATTAACTCTATGATTTCGGCATTCGGCAGTTTCGGTGCTAGACCACTCCTATTCCCCCGAAGTAGCACTTCGCCAAAGAGCTTAATGATTACCTTCCTACATCCCATATAACAACTGAGAGAGATCTACCTTGGATCCCCAGATTGACGACCCTCATCGATTTGCAACTTTGACCTTCGACTATTTTCGAGGGTGTGGAGTCACAAGTCCTGAAGCCGAAAGAGCTAGCTCCTTTCGGACTAGCACAGGATTCCTAGGCCCTGGTCACATGGGTCCTTTGGGAATTCTTGGGGGTTAAGCGCAAATCCATTTTTGCAGCAAAGGGGTTAAGAACACGAGCCTGAGCCCTCAGTCAGATGGGTGGTTAGTCTGAACGGAAATTCCCTTCTCACATAGAGATGAACTTTGACATTCTCGCTAAGGAAAATTCAAAGGATCGACATGACTTAGGTGTTTTAGTTACTCCTATCTCGACCTTCCTGCAAACTCACATCCCATGAATCTCTAACAGTTAAACTAAGATAAATCAAATATCATATAGATATAATAGTTTATAGAAATCACATTCATTTATAATAACTATTAAAATACTGAAAGATTTAATCATAAACACAAACATTTCATCATCACAACCAATATAATACACAGAGTATGAAAATACTGATTAGAACTGGAAAATGTGAAGCAACTGTTGAAAGGAGTATTTGTTTCCTCCCAACCATAGGCACAATCACTTCTGACGGATTTATCACTGGCCACCCCCAAGCTATACCATAGTGCTTTGAGAGAGGTTCTTTCTCCTTGCTCCACAACACTCAAGGACAGAGGCTACTCTCCTCCTCCCATAGAAACTTAGCAGTTGTTTTTCTCTACTCCAAGCAAGGAGGTCTGCACGAGTACTTCCTCAGTCACTCGTCAACCTCATTTATTAGCTTGTAGCCAAACCCTACCCATGGCTTCTTACATCGAGATCGATCTTACTTCTCAGCTTTTTCCTCTCAACTCCAGAGTCGAAGTTTGTTCACTGCTCTTCTCGGGAGAGTGTTTTGTCTACTCTGTTATCTCACAAATCTGTCTCTGTCCCCGAATTACCTCCTTTATTTCCTTCCTCAACAAGGTTGTTTGGGTTTGAATCCTAATTCGTGACTAGGCCTAGAAGCCTTACAGATGGTACACTGCCCCATCTCCTCATTAACTCTTGAGGATGGCCTTCCAACTACCAAATTGACCGGTAATTCATTTCTGGGTCAGAGGACTGTTGAGCAATTACACCGAGTAGGTATTGGCCTGGTGAGGGTCATCTCAACCATTCTTGGTTTCCCCTCACCATCTCTGTCATAGAATCCATGGTCTACCTTTGAAAACTTTCCCCCTTTCAAAAGTTGTGCAACACATATTCAAATTCTATTAATAAAAAAAATTCATACATTGACCCTTTTATACAAGGGTTCATCGAATCAAACATTAACACATATTTAGTCTTCCATAGTCTCTTTTCCATTTATAGTTATATTTACAAACTGGGGGAAACATGGGTATTACAATCCCCTCCCCCTTAAAGAAACATTGTCCTCGATGTTCTATTTGTTGATGTGCTTTGTATGTATAGAAGTAAAAAGAAATGGATATGCCAATATCATGGCATCCTCCATTTCCCATGTAGCCTCATTTGGACCAAAGTGTTTCCACTTCACCTTGAACTGTGTAATTATTCTGTTTCTGAGTGGGGTTTCCTTCCTGTCTATTATGCATTGAGATTCTGGAAGGAATTATCCCTCGGGTTCCACCTGAATCACAGACAAATCAATAATATGATTAGAATCCTATATATACTTCTTTAATAAAGAAACATGGAAAACATTATGTGCCTTCACTGTGGGAGGGAGTGATAGCCTATAGGCTACTCGTCCCACTCTATTAAAAACTTCAAAGGGTCCACAATACCGAGGTGCCAACTTGGTACAATATCCCATCCTCAAGGAGCTTCTCATGGGTCTAACTCGAAGATACACATGATCACTTGCTTTGAACTCTCTAGGAGTCCTTTTCATGTCTACGTAGCTCTTTTGTTTATCCTACGATATCTTCATACTCTGCCTGATCTGAATCACTTGATGTTCCATTTCCTTTAGCATATCTAGCTCGATTGTAACTTTGTCTATTGGGTTGTTCCAACTAATTGGAATGTTTCACTTCCTTCCATAGAGGGCTTAAAAATGGCTCATTTTTAATGACTCTTGATAGCCATTGTTGTAAGAAAATTATACCGGTGGTAGGTAGTCCTCCCACTTCTTGGGTTGATGCATTACATGCATCCTCAGCATGTCTTCTAATATTTGGTTTACCCTCTCTATCTACCCATCAGTTTAAGGGTGATGGGATATACTAAAGAGTAATTTTGTTTCAAAACTAGCAAACAAAGATTTCTAAAAGTTTCAAGTAAACTTTGTGTCTCTGTCGGATATAATTTCCTTAGGCATGCCATGCAGCCTAAATATCTCTTTCAAGAAGATGTTGGAAATATCTATTTCCTTGCAAGTTGACTTGACAGGTATGCAGTGAGAAACTTTTCTCATTTTTGCGACAACTACCATGATGGCATCATTCTATTTGGTTGATCTTGGTAATCACGTGATGAAATCCATGGATATAGTTTCCCATTTCCATTCGGGAATTGGTAGGGGATGAAACATCCCTACTGGGTGCCAGTGCTCTACCTTGACTTGCTGACATTCTAGACAATTAGCTAAGTAACTAGATATGTCCTTTCTCAGTTTGGGCCAATAGAATAGTTTCCTAGTGGATGTGATCATTTTTTGATAACCAGGATGACCAGTGTATGGTATTTTGTGTAGTTCATCCATTATGAACCTCCTCAAGTCGTCACAATTTGGAATGTGTAATATTCCATTGTAAGTTAGTAGGTGATCATTAAGCATTTGAAAACCTTCATACTTCATCCTTGTGGGCTCTTGCTTTAGGTATGATGTCACAGTCTAGAAAAATGCATCTATTTCTTGTGCACTTTTGACTCTCTCTTTCATGTCTGATTCACTGGTGCTCACAGCTTCCAAGTGAACTACTTTCATACTTCTACTAAGGGAATCAATCACCCTATTCTCCTTTCCTTTGATATGTTTGATTTCAAAATCAAACTCTCTAAGGAGAGCCATCCACCTAGCTTGTCTCACATTGAGTTTTGGTTGGTCAAATAAATACCTCAACCCGATATGGTCTGTCATAAGTACAAATATTCTACCTAAGAGGTAATTCCTCCACATTTTTAAATCATGCACTATGGAAGCCAATTCCATATCATGGGTCACATAATTGACTTCATGCTCATTCATTTTTTTGGATTCGTAGAAAATCACATGTCCTTCTTGCATAAGGACTCCTTTGAGCCCTTCCTTGCAGGCATCTATACACACAAGGAAGTCTTTGTTTGGATCTACAATATTCAATATAGCTGCATTGGTTAGAAGGTATTTCAACTCTTTAAATATTTCTTCACATTCTGATGTCCAAATGAATTTAACCCCCTTTTTCTGAAGGGAGGTGATTGGGAAACCAATCTTGGAGAACCCTTTTATGAATCTCATATAGTATCATGTCATACCCATAAAGGATAAGATATGAGATACATCCTTTGGGGTAGACCAATCCATGATGGCTTTAATCTTGTGTTGATGGGCGAAATTGACCGTCCGTCAACTGGGAGAGTGGAACCAGTCCGAGGTTGTCTAAATAACCCAAGCCGTTTGGAATGGACCACCCTGACGAGTTTAACGGCTCCGTTGGCCGCTCTAAGGTCTTTTAAGAAAACCAAAGAGAAAACTAATCTAACTAAGTAATCTAACTAAAATAAATAAAACAAACTAAAACTAAATAAAACTAATAAAACAAACTAAAATTAACTAAAACTAATAAAACAAACTA
>ML828346.1:0-19383 GCA_009831015.1 Picea engelmannii
TAGACCAACCTATCATCAACATGTGATTTTAATGAATAAATAGAAAGAAGAATAGGAAAATGCACAAGTCACATCAATATCAGGTTAATTTGACATATACATAGAAATATTAATCAGGATCCTCCAAATTAACAGATAATGAAGCTTTGATGAGAAATGTTTTACAAAAATGAATACAGTAAGTCATTCACTGTGTCATCTTGCTCAAAAATACCAAAGACAAATCATTCATCAATAGTACCTCATCAAAACAATAAGAAAGAAATATGAATATGTCAGTGAGAAAAGAAAATTGATCTTCAATTATCCAAGAATATTTAATCGAGTCATACAGAGTCTTTGGGATACAACAGTTAAAAATACTCTAAAATATCACAAATTCCAACCCTTTTTTCATCAAAATTACATCATATATAGGCTCTCCATGCTAACTAGTCTAACATGGACGAATTAGATGCAGTGACATTGGATTCCTTCGAGCTATGAATTAGTTACAAGAAGTTACAACAAAAACTGTTTCAATTACTATTTTTTAGGATCTTGTCTAATGCCATTAATATCTTCTAGAAACCATTAAGTTGTTTGATCTTGGGATGAGAAACATGTTCTCCATGCTCTCCTGAAGTCTTGTAGGATTTCCTTTGTGTTGTCACTTCGAAATGGAGGTAAACATTGTTGATTGTGAAAGTCAACAACGAATTCCTAGATTTTGCTGCAAAATTTCCTGTAGGTGATGTTTTTGACTTTCTCCCAAATGGTGAATTGGGTTGGGCTAATGCTTTTCCAACAAATCAATGAAACTATGATGCTTCTCCACACCAAATTTGGGAAAAACACAGTTCGTATTTTTCAATATATGATGAAAATGAGATTTCACAGTGTGCCAGAATTCACTGTGGAATCTTTGTGTATGTCAGTTTCGCATCGAATTGGGATTTCATTGTGAAATATCTGTAAATGTAGATTTTAAGCCTATCACAAAAAATTTCACTGTTTTTTCCGGAGGTCCTCTCCCTTCTTATCTTTTCACCATGTTTCTGATGTTGTCAAGGGCTTTCCCATAATCATTCAGGTGTGCAGTTATCTTCACTTTCATTTTCACTTGATACAGGGGTGGTTTTTTCACTTGATGCAGGGGTTTACTCGGGAAACTAGACTTTTAGCAGCGATCACAGGATTTATGCAATGAAGGAAATTCACCAAAGTGGACCAAAAACATATAGGAAATTGAAACCGAGGGAGAAACACGTCAATGGCATGAACATAAGACTAGGAACTAGGTGGAAAATATCATTGTGAAGGAAAATTGACGATACTTGGGAAATGACAAAGTTTTGGCAGCGAGTGTGACTTTTGTAACGAGGGAAATTCAAATGGTTGATGATCAAGGCAAGATATCAAACATGGTTTTATGATGGGCCATGATAACTACCTCTGAAAGAAAGGAAACCAAAAAATTTCACACGCTAGGTTTATCATTATCAATTTGACAAGATAATAGGACAGTTCTGTAGCAATTTGACAGATGTCAGAAATTCGTTGCGAAAAGTTAGGAATTTAGTCCATACATTTCATGTGCTAATAGAACCTATACAAGTTGTTAGGGAAATTCGACTCAAATGGATGCAATAACATTTTTGTTATTTAATTCAACTCGACTTGATTCAAATCGAGCCAATTCAATACAAACTGACTCGACTGTACTTCATCAAGTCGACCCAACCATGTTATGGCACCAAAGAATGGGACACATTGGCAAAAAAGGACTTCAAGTATGCACAACAAAGGTATGGTTGAAGTTTTTCCAAATTGTAATTCCAGGACGAAGCATATTGATGTATAATACCATTTCATGAGAGACATGGTGGAAAGAAATGAGGTGCTACTAGAGAAAGTAGACACATTGGAAAACATAGAAAACTATTTGACCAAGTCTGTGAGCCTTGTAAACTTATCTTGGTGTATAGAAGGAATGGGAATTTTTTCCCTGGGTCTATGAAAAAAATCTTAGTTTTTCTTATATCGTCGAAGAAGACAACAAGTTGGAGAATGTTCATTTGTTATATTCTTTGCACTGGAAGGATAGTCATCGAATTGTCTAGTTGAGGTGGATCAACTAGATAATAGTTCAATGGATGAGTCAAGTAGATTCAATGGTTAAATCGATGTTGAATTTATCAAATGGAAATTCAAAGTCTAAGTGATCGACGGGAATTCAAAGGATCATCCAACAAGAGGTTGAGAAGCAACTGCCTGAAGAACAAATTGAGGTCGATTGCAAAGTTGACTAGTAAACCGACTAGTACTCGACTATAACAGAATCCTAATATTCGCAAGATTGCAACCAATTATCAACATGGATATGTAACCATTTTTTGGGCGCCATGATTTATGGTTTTGCATATTGTAAAGGCTATAAATAAGGCACATTGTAATTGTGTTAAGTTGATCTTCATGTTAGTGTTGTTGGTCATGTAGATGCAATCTAAATTGGTTGTAGGGTTGTTCTTGTGTAAAGAAAAAGAGTATGATGGAGAGTGTGTCTTAGGTGTAGACTAAGGTCATTCATGTAACTCTTTATTCAATAAATGAGTAAGACAACAAGATATCAAGACACTTCATAAATGTTGGTTTCCGTAGTTGGGTTTCTAGGGTAAAATATTTGTGTACTATGTGTTTGTCATTTATTTTCTCTTTAAATATGTTTTATGTTTCCTAGTTGTTTTAGTGTGAGGGTTAATTCCTAACACCAACAAAAACATAAACTGATTAAGGAGACACTAAATTTTCTACATATCCCCTCCAACGTGATTAGAAAATAAATAAGCAACATTCAAACAAATTACATGCAAGATCATCCTAAGTAAAAAACCAATAATTTTTCCTTCTTACAAACTAAAAACATATAACTCATCGAGCGAAGCGAGGCTTGAATATGTCAAATGGTGTGATTTTTTCTAAGTTTTGATAAACCCCGCACATTGCATGAGGAAATTTTCATTGGGTTTCAGTGGAGGTGAATTCAATGTACTCATTATCATGTATCCCATATTAGACTCCATATAGATTTGAAGTTTTAGGGCCTTTTAGCATTGCAAGCCATCAAGCAATAGTAGAAATTTTGGTCCTCTTCAACAATTTATCAACCACTTGTTTAGTTAATGGGTTGAGCAAGGGAGGCAAAGAGTGCGCCCTTAGTCCATTACACATGTATGATCGCCATACGTGTGAAGAAGTATTGAAAAAATCCTAGTGGATAGAAATGGACGATGAAGGTGCATCGGCTTCATCAATCAATGAGAAAAGACTGGAAGAAAAGATTGCAAAATTTCAACAATCAATCAAAAATTTGGCAATCTCATGCAGCACACTATGGTGCATGATTTGTTCTAGTGAAGGTCATACAAAAGACTATTGTAAATGTAGCGATGCACTAGATTATGCAGTTCGTTGAATCCAAATAGAATCATTCTGTGACATTTGTGAAGTTGTAACAAATCATGCTACAAGAAATTGCCCACATAATCTAAGGAATGCATGACCAAAATGTTTCCACATATGTGAAGAAAAAAATCACTCAACATAAGAATGTTAGTTGAATGGGAAAAATTGAACAAACATCCACTCAGTATATCATACACAGATGGTTGACCAGAATGTCGACCAAGGAAATGGAAATGGCTACACAGGTCAAGGCCATGGAGGCTATCAAGGTTGAGGAAGAGGAGAACAACAAACTTTCGGCAGAGGATGAGATTGAGGATGTTATTATTTCTTCAAGTGTTGGAAGGATGACCACATCAGTCTAGATTTCCTAATAAAAGAAAGAACTTATCTCAATTTTTGTAACATTTGTGGAGTGGGAGACCACTCCCTCGAAGACTATCCAATCATGTTAGAAAAAGTAATGAATAAAAGAAATTTAAATCTCTTTCATATAGTGCCAAAACATGATATTTTAAATTCAAAGAACCTACATGTAGTAACACATTTGAGAGATGGTGAAGACATGTATCCAGAACCGCCAAGTCAACATAGGGGAGGATTAAATACATATCCCAACCTAGAACATGAAGAAAAATAAATGCGGGAAGCAATGAAATTTTCAAAAAAAATGACCAAGATAAAGTAAAGGGAAATCAGGGAGGACATACAAATATCTCAGACACTGTGGTAGACAAATTTTTACAATTGCTGAAAGAAAAACATTCATTCGGTCACTTGATCAACCTATTGGGAATTCTAAGAGAATATAAAGAAGACCAAGACCAGTTAAAATGATTTGTCAATTGTCATAGGAAATACACACAAATGAATTTGACCCACAAGTCGACCTGGAAATTAACAAACATATGATTAAACAAGTCGTAGTTTACTTTGGGTCCCAAGTAAATATCCTCCCCAGTGAAACATGGGTTTGACTTGGGAAACCCCTACTTTAGCCAACAATGAATTTCCTAAAATTAGCAAATCAAAGGTTCATTGAACCAATTTGCACACGTAAAAGTGTAATAACATCCATAATGGGAATCACGTTGAGAGTCGACTTCGAAGTAATCAATCTAGTCGAAGTCATCCCTACCTATCCTGCATAAGTCGGAAGACCTTGGGGTCAAAACATGAGGGCCACAATGTCCTTCAAGAGGGACATAATCAAATTGAAAGGTAGCGGTGGAAAAATCATAATCCTCTTGGACATAAAAATAAATAAAAACCTTGTGTCGAGACATGGGATGAAACTCATGAAGCCTGATGATTATATCAAGTAATGAATGAGTAAAAGTACAACTTCGATCCCAATAGTGAAGGAGAAATTTTGGTCAGATCTTCATTTTCAATAGGTCAAAACTCAAATATAGAACTATACAATTGAAAAATGGAGAATTACGAAGCTCAAGGCAAAGAGTGTTGGTCGATAGAGGAAATACCAATAAAGAAATCTAAATTATGGTTTTTAGTACAACAAATGCCTATCATGGTTGAAATAAAGTTAAAACAAACACAAACACTAATCCTGAATCATACACATACAAGGAAACCCTTGCAGTTCAGAAAAAGAAACTCGTTGTCAATGCATTTCGATTAGGTTTCCAAGTCAATCAAAGAATAGGGGAGAGTACAAATCTTATTTGAATCCTTCATAGGCCAAGCATCCCAATGGTGGGAAACACATGCACCTTGGCTGCAAACATGGAATACTACTACCCTATATTGTGTATAAATATTTGGTGGAAAAAAACTATCATTGAACCATGACATCCCAACTTTTAAACCTAGGTTTTACCCAGTTGCTCACATCAAACAATGTGAGAAAGAATGGAGAAAAGAAGGCTACCAAGATGAGAGAGTGTGGCTACATATGTTCCCAAACACACTAGATGGTATACCACATAAGTGGTATAAAATCGAAGAAGCATGTGGACACACATTCGACTAGAATGAAATCAAAAAAAAAATCCTCAAAGACTTCGAATTCAAACCCAGAGAATCACTTTCGCAAGAGGCAACAAAAGAAATCATTTTTTTAGGAAAAATCAAGTCCTTAGGAGATTTATAAAAAAGGTAAAGCTAAAGTCGACATGGGATCGACTTCAACTTGTAATTTAGTATCGACACATAATACAAACAACGTAATAGTTCACCAAATAGATATGGAAAACATAATTTTTCCAGGGTGGAGTTTTCAATGGAATAAAAACCATCCAAGGGTATAGAATTATGTAAAAAAAATCTACTATGTAACTCAGAAAAAAAAAAAAAAAGAAAAGGAAGATATAGAAAATCTTGACTTCTATCAAGCTATAATAAATTCATGGAAGGAAAAATCCAATTAGATAAGTCAAAAGCACTTGAATGGATGGATGCATAAATCAAGACCAAATAGTTCAGCATCACAATATATGATCGACCAAAAATGGCTAGAATATGTGACTATTGGTCTGACAAGAAAACCATGGAAATAGTTGACCTATTGAAATAATACCAAGACATCTTTTCACGAGGATAAAAAGATCTAAAAGGATTGGTACAAGAAATGGGAGAGATGAAAATTGACCTCATCCCTAGGGCCAAACCTATTAAAAAATGGCCATATAAGTTGGCACATAAATACAATCTCATTGTCCAAAAGGAAATTGAAGCAATGTTAGTTGTTGGAATTATGTATCCAATTGACAAGTCGGAATGGGAAATTTTGATGGTTGTGCAACCCAAAAAGAATGACCCCAAGAAACTAACATTATGTGTCAACTTCATAGGACTGAAAAAACTTAAAGTAATTGATCCATTCCCGATACCATTCACTGAAAAAATAATCACTGAAGTCACAGAACATGAATGTTATTCTTTGACCGATGTCTTCTCTGGCTACAATAAGGTAACTATCACAAAAGAAGAACAAGAAAAAACTACATTTGTCTCTGAGTTTGAATCATTTTCATAAATAGTAATTCCATTAGGCCTCAAAAATTCCCCAACAATTTTCTCTAGGATAGTGGTAAAGAAATTCCAATAACATATTTACAAAAAAATGGCCATGTACTTTGATGATTGTACCATCTACAGCCTACTTAAAGGTCACATCTAGTGGTTAAGAATGATGTTGGAAAGATGCAGGAAAATTCACTTGTCCCTGAACATCAAAAAATACATATTTTCCACACCTATAGGCATATTTTTGGGCCACATGGTATGCGAAGATGGAATCAAAGTCGACATGGCTAAGATCAAAAACATCATTGACTTGAAACCTCCAATTAACCAGAAATAAATCAAAATCTTTCTTGGACACACTAGATATTACAGAAAGTTGAACTAGCATTACTCCGACATCACTTTTCCAATTGACAAGCTATTAAATAAAGAAGTTGAATTCCACTGAAGACAAGAATATAACAAATCTTTTTAGTTATTGAAAATAAATTGGTAGAAGAGCCCATACTAAGATTCCTATACTAGTTAAGGAAATCCCATGTCCATGTGGATGCATCCAATGTCACTATCAGCTCAGTCTTAGCCCATCCATATGATGACATGGTCGACCACCCGAATGCATATATCAATCAGAAATTAAATAAACCAAAAAGGAACTACTCGATGATAAAGTGTGAAGCTCTAGCAATGATTTTTCCCTTCAAAAATTCCAACACTATTTATTAGAAAATCCCTTTATATTTTTCACGGACCATCAAGCATTGAAATACCTAGTAAATAAATGGATCCATCAAGGGAAAATTTGTCGATGGCTACTACTCTTTCAAGAATTTGACTTTGAAATAGTATTTTGACCAGGAAAGAAGAATGTCAACCCAAATCATCTATCTCAACATGAGACATGAGAAGAATCGACTAGGAAAGATGATGACTTACCAAATGAAAATTTATTTAGGGTTGAGGTAGCTCCCAAAGAACTAGAAGAAATTGAAAATTTTCTAGAAGAAGGGAAGGCACCCAAAGATCTCCCAGTCAACAAACAAAATATCCTAGCAATGAAAGTTGCACCATTAACTCTCATGAATGGATATCTTTACAATCTAGGACTTGATATTTTTTTGTGAAGATGTGCATTACAGAATGAACATGTGGACATAATTAATGAAGCACATGCAGGCCCATCGGGAGGTCACTTTCAAGCTGACGCGACAGCTAGGAAAATCCTCCAAGATGGTCTCTAGTGGTTGAATGTACACAAAGACTGTAAAGAATAGATAAAAAAAAAAAATGTGATAAGTGTCAAAGGATAGACCAACCATTATGGAAAAATGAAATTCCCTTACATTTAGTAAACCCCAGTTTACCATTTGAAATTTGGGCCATCAATTTTGTCAGTCCATTCCCAAGAAGTGAAAAAAGATCCAGGGAAAAACACATCATTACAGCAGTCGAGTACTTAACCAAATGCATCATGACGTGTCTTGTCACAATCAATTGTTAGCAAGATAACAAGAAAACATTGTTTTCTCCAACAAACCTCTCATCTCATGAAATGAAATATCAAAACCCTTATAAAGTATTATAATAGACGAGATATCCTCGACATAGGTGGCCTAATAGATTTGTGGGACTTCACCAGTATGGATCCTCATTCTAACGTGAATTTAGTTGGATAATTTAAGGGACTAGTATAATATTTCTTGCATGAGAACACTAGGCCTTCTTCCAACCAAAAAGATGTACTAAAATTGAGAAGGGGATATAGGGACCGTGAACCCCATATTAAACACTTTCTTAGCATGGCATGGACAGAATTGTATGAGAGATTCAAGATAGTACATAGTGCACTTAAATTGGGCCAAATATCTTTCCATAAATGCAAGCCTTGGCATGTTCTAATAAACACAATCTGTAACACATGTTGTTGTATATATCACATTGAGCATGGTTATTATTATCACACACACATATGTATTGTGTATTGCATAACACCCATGTGTGGGAATGCTCAATTATATTGTTGTTTTCGTCATCTAGAGACTCGATTCACAGCATCATCTATACAAGGCTAGAGGGTTGTATATTTTATCAAAAAAATTGCTTAGATGGGGCATGCCCTAGGTGTGATGGAATGGAATTACTAAGAAAGTGCATCTATGTAATCGATGAGTATGAATTGGGGAGGAAATAGATTTCCTTGAAAATATTTAAATATGTTTCATATGATATTGATGGAGGGCATGAAAGAAAAAATATACAATTGGTGACTTCCAAGGTACGATTATGTGGCTTTATGAAGGACTTCATCAAAAATATATGACAATATGTTCATCATGTCCATGTGGCTCGATGGCAGGATGAGCATTTTAGAATATGCATAGATACATTTCTCATTGGTATTGTCTTATCAATGGTTAATGTTTTTGAGAACTACACCCTTCAACCGCAAAATAAGATTCAAATCCAATATTATCACTCAAAGAAGGTTAGCATAATGGTCCATATCGCATACAAGCATGGTTCGAATAGTAATGAAGAAAACCGATTTATATTGAAGGATTATCACTTCTACATAAGAAATGATTAGTGCCATGACTTAGCCTATGTACAACATTGATTTCAATTGTATTACAATCACCTTAAGGAGAAGAACATACAGGTGGATCCACATTGGATTTGGTCAGATGGTTGCATAGGCCAGTTCAAAAATGCTTGTGTATTTCAATGGTTATGTATGTTGCAAAAAATACTCAAGGTAGCACACATTTGGAAATATTTTGAGTTTGGTCATGATAAAGGGGAGCATGATGGAGTAGGAGCATGCATAAAAATATTGTTATGTGGGAAAGAAATGAATTTCACAACTACTTCCCTCATTTGAGATGCAAAATCCATTATTGAATGGCGTTCTTCAGTAATGGGAGAGGAAACAAGAACTCGTGAAGACCGATCACCTAGGAGAGGACATGTACATAGATATTTTTTGGAGGTGGTCAATGTAGATCGATCACAATGGTATGAATGCAAAATAATACAAGGAACTTGTGGATTGTATTCAATTTGAACATCAATGCAATAGTTGAAATATGGATGAGAAAACTCTTTCTTTTGTGGTCCATGTAGTATTAATGGATGAGATGATTGTGAATATACAGACTGGGTTGATAGATGGGATAATGTATCACTCCCCATTGGTAAATGTATAACTATGGAATATCCCATTTGGAGGAGGACCAATCAAATATTTCAGCAATTTATGATCATGTCTCAGATCTCGTACTGCCAGGTTCGGTGAAACCATCTATTAAATTAAGAATAACTACCATCAATGTTTTATGCTTTGGTCATTTAGTGGACTCACATGTTGGCACTCCATTTTTTGTAGGGCACATATACGTAGTGGTTTCCCCAAGAGGTAATGAATGGGGCACTAATTATTGGTTGGCACATTTCTTAGAGGGATAGAAGACCCTCATGCGATCATTAACAAACTCCAAAGGCATTAAATTGTGTATTGGGTCGATGGTTATTAAAGGATAATAACTGACACAGAATGAAAGAACACATAATAAATATGGTTATGCATTTCAATATTATAGACTAATTGAAGTTGCATACCACTTTACAAACTTGGTTGTTGGTACAAACCTCCAACTACAAACAAATCCAAGTAAGAATTCATCAAAGGTACGATATTGCTTGCCTTAGTATGTGCACGAGAAGTTAATGTAGACTATAAGTATTATAAGTGGTCTTGATGGTCTACTTGAATGACCATAGGTATGTAAAAGGAATAATTGAAAAAATATTTCAAATTTATGAGTCATTGAAATTTTGGATTCATTTTATGGTTGTTATGGTATTCTTGTATTTTTTGGTTCTTTTTTTTTCTTAGGGAACTATGTCTATCCTTTCCTTTTCTTTCTTTTCCTTGCTTTCCTATCCTTACCTTTCCTTTCCTTGCATTAATTTTCCTTACCTTTCCTTTACTTGTCATGCCATGTCATGTTGTGCCTTTCCTTTACTTGTCATGCCATGTCATGTTGTGCCTTTCCTTTCCATGGCATGCCTTTCCTTTCCATGTCATGCCTTGCCTTGCCATTCCATGTCTTCCCTTGTATTTCCACATCATGCCTTTCCTTTCCATGCCATGTCTTGACTTCCCATGACATGCCTTACCTTTCCATGCCATTATTTTCCTTGTCATGTCATGCCTTGTGTTTCATTTCCTTGCCTTGCCTTTCCTTTCCTTGCCATACCTTGCCTTGATATGCCATGTCATGTCATGTCATGTCATGAATTTCCTTTCCATTCCATTTATTTGCTTTCCATTCCATGCCATGACTTTATTTTCCATGCCATGCTTTTCCTTGCCTTTCCATGCCATGCCTTTCCTTACCATGTCATGTCATTCCATGCCTTGCATTTCCTTTCCTTGCCATGACATGTCATTCCATTCCTTGCCATGTCATGCCATGCATTTCATTTCCTTGCCATGCCATGCATTTTCTTTCCATGCCATGTCTTGCTTTGATTTGACTTTCCATGCCTTACCTTGTTATGTCATGTCATGTCATGCCTTCTCTTGTCATGCCATTCAACGTCTTACCTTGCCTTGCCATGCCATCACATGGCATGGCATGCCTTTCCTTTCCATGCCATGTATTTCATTTCTATGTCATGCCCTTCCATGTTTTGGATTGTATTGTCTTACCATGTCATGCCTTTCCTTTCCAAGCCATTCCTTGCATTACCTTCACATGCCATGACTTGCCTTGCCTTACCATGCATTTCCTTGCCATGGAATTCCTTTCCTTGCCATGTCATGTCTTTCCTTGCCTTGAATTTCCGTTCCATGCCTTTCCTTTCCATGACATGCCTTGCCTTGCCTTTCCTTTCCTTTCCATGCCATGTCTTTCCTTTCCATCCCATGCAATTTCATGCCATGTCTTTCCTTTCCATGCCATGCATTGCATTTCCTTGACCTGCCATGACATGCCATATCATGCCTTTCCATGCCTTTCATTTCCATGCCATGCCTTGCCTTTCCATGTCATTCCATGATTTTCCTTTCCATGCCATGCCATGTCTTTCCTTTCCTTGACTTGCCATGATATGTCATGCCATGCATTTCCATGACATGCCATGTATTACCTTTCCATATCATGCCTTGGCATGACATGCCTTATGTTTCCTTGTCTTTCCTTGTCATTCCATACCTTTCCTTTCATTTCCTTTCCATGCCATGCCATGCCAAACCTTTTCATGTCATTCATTCTCATTCCTTGTCATTCCATGCCATGACATGCCTTGCCTTTCCATGCCTTTCCTTGGCATGTCATTTCATTTCATGTCATGCCATGCCTTGTATTAGCTTCCCTTTCCATGCCTTGCCTTGCCTTGCCTTGCCTTTCCTTTCCATGCCATGTCATACCTTTCCATGACACGACTTTTCTTTCCTTTCCATGCCATGCCATGTCATGCCTTGCCTTTCCATGCCATGCCTTTCCATCCCTTTCAATTCCATGCCTTTCCTTGTCATGCCATGCCTTGCCTTGCCTTGCCATGCCATGCATTTCCTTGCCATGCCATGTCATGCCTTGCCTTGAAATGCCTTTCCTTTCCATTCCATGCCTTGCCTTTAAATTCCTTTCCTTGCCATGTCATTCCATTCCATGCCTTTCCTTACCTTTCCATGTCATGCCATGTCTAGCCTTATAAGGTGTTAAATTTTTAAACATATGTAATAAGAACTGAGAAAAACCCTAGTTATTGTGATCCTCTGAATAATGATTTTTGGGGAAATGGAATGATGACGAAGGAGCTCTGATAGCTGAAATTCAGTTCCCTAGATCCAATGCAATCGATGGTTTTTCCATCCAAGTCTCGGTTAGATTTTTATCGCGAGTTACAACTCACCTCCTCAAGTCATTCGTGGACATGTTGGCAATTTGGTTCGGGGGATAAAATTCAAACCAAGAAGCATAAAAATTTTCCATAAGCTCCTAGATGTATGTTTGGCCAAAGCCCATGTGACCACAATACCCATAATCGCCCAGCACATTGTTCTTGAAAATCGACCTTTTTTTCAGAAACTGCACTATGCCTCATTGAGAAAAACCCTAGTTTTGGGGATCCTCCAACAAATGATTTTTCAGGAAAAGGGAATGATGGAAAAGGGGCTCCACTAGCTGAAACCAGGTGCCCTAGATCCAATGCAACCCATGATTCATCCATCCAATTCTTGATTATATTTTTATCGTGAGTTGTAAATCGCCTCCTCAAGTCATTCAGGAACATGTTGGCAATTTGGTCTAGGGGAATAAAATTCAAAATGAGGAGCATAATGGAGTTTCGTAAGCTCCCACATGTTTTTTTGGACAAGGTCCATACCACCACACTAACTACAATCACCTGGCACAATGTTCTTTAAAATCGACCTCTTGTTCAGAAATTTCACTGCGCCTTATTAAGAAAAACCCTTGTTCCAGAAATCCTACAACAATTTTTTTTTCGGGAAACAAAACAAAAGAGTAGAGGCCCCACTAGATGAAACCTAGTCCCTCAGATCCAATGCAACCAAAATTTCATCCAACAGAGTCTCAGTTAGATTTTTATTGTGAGTTGCAACTCACCTCCTCAAGCCATTCAGGGACATGTTGGCAATTTGGTCCAGGGGCATAAAATCCAAACCGAGAAGAATAACAAAGTTTTGTAAGTTCCCACACATTTTTTTCCAAGGCCCACACATCCACGCTACCCACTATCGCCCAACATGATGTTCTTGAAAATTGACCTCTTGTTCAAAAATTTCATTGTGCCTCATTGAGAAAAACCCTAGTTCCAGTGATCCTCCAACAAATGATTTTCCAGGAAATGGAATGATAGTGAAAGTGCCCCACTAGCTGAAACTCGGTGCCCCAGATATAATACAACCTATGGTTCATCCATCTGATTCATAGATAGATTTTTGTTGTGAGTTGCAACTCTCCTCCTCAAGTCATTCAAGGACATATTGACAATTTGGTCTGGGGGCATAAAATCCAAACTGAGCAACATAACAAAGTTTTGTAATCTCCCACACGTATGTTTGGCCTATGCCCACACTACCCACAATCGTGTGGCATAGTGTTCTTGAAAATAAACCTCTTGTTAGAAAATTACACTCTGACTCATTGAGAAAAACCCTAGTTCTATAGATCCTCCAACAAATTATTTTCAGAGGAACGGAACAACAACGAAGGGGCCCAATTAGCTAAAACCTAGTGCCCTGAATCCAATGCAATCGGTGTTTCATCCACCTGAGTCTCAGTTAGATTTTTATCGCGATTTTCAACTCGGATTCTCAATCCATTCAAGGACATGTTGGAACTTTGATCCAGGGGCATAAAATCCAAACTAAGCAACATAACGAAGTTTCATAAGCTCCCGTGTGTTTTTTTGGCCAAGGCCCACATGACCACACTACCCACAATCTCCTAGAAGAGTGTTCTTGAAAATTGACCTCTTGTTCATAAATTTCATTATGGCTCATTGAACAAAACCCTACTCTCAGTGATCCTCCAACAAAGGCTTTTCAAAGCAATAGAACAATAGCGAAGGGCCCCCGCTAGTTGATACCTGGTACCTAGGATCTAATGTAACCAATGATTCATCCATCTGATTCTTGGTTAGATTTTTATCATGAGTTGCAACTTGCCTCCTCAAGCCATTCAAGGACATGTTGGAAATTTGGTCTAGGGCATAAAATTTAAATCGAGAAACATAGCATATTTTTGTAATCTCTCACACATATTTTTGGCCAATACCCATGCAACCACACTACTCACAATAACTCGACACATTGTTCTTGAAAATTGACCTCTTCTTCATAAATTTCACTATGTCTCATTGAGAAAAACCCTAGTTTAGGAGATCCTCCAACAAACGATTTTTCAGGCAACGGAACAATATCGAAGGAGCCCCACCAGATGAAACTTGGTGCCCCAGATCAAATGCAACTAATGGTTCATCCATCTGAGTCTCATTACATTTTTATTGCGAGTTGCAAATCGCCTTCTCATGCCATTCAATAACATGTTGGCAATTTGGTCTGGGGGCATAAAATCCAAACAGAGTAGCATAACGGAGTTTCGTAAGCTCTCACACATCCATTTGGCCAAGGCTCATGCAACTATGCTACCCACAATCACCCAAAAAAATGTTCTTGAAAATCGACCTCTTGTTCAAAAATTGCACTCTACCTCATTTAGCAAAACCCTAGTCCCGATGATCCTACAAAAAAGGCATTTCTAAGCAACTGAACAATAGTGGATGGGCCCCACTAGCTAAAACCAAGTACCCTAGATCCAATGCAACCAATGATTTGTCCATCTGATTCCCACTTCGAGTTTTATTGTGAGTTGTAACTCATCTCCTCAATTCATTCAAGGACATGTTGGCAATTTGGTCGGGGGCATAAAATCCAAACTGAGTAGCATAATGGAGTTATGTAAGCTCCCACACATCTACTTTTCCAAGGCCCACATGACCATGCTACCCACAATCATCTGGCATGGTGTTCTTGAAAGTTGACCTCTTATTCAGAAATTGCACTATGACTCATTGAGAAAAACCCTATCCCCAGTGATCCTTCAACAAATTATTTTATGAGCAATGAAATGACAGCAGAGGAGTCCCACTAGCTGAAAAATTTTACTCCAGATCCAATGCAATTGATGGTTCATCCATTCGAGACCTGATTAGATTTTTATCGCAAGTTTCAACTTTCCTCCTCAATCCATTCAAGGACATGTTGGAAATAGACCTATACTTAAACCATGACCATGACATAGACCTAGACCTAGACCTAAACCATGACCTAGACCTAGACCTCGACCAAGACCTAGACCTACACCATTACCATGACATATATCATGACCTATACCATGGCAAGATAAGGTATGACAAGGCAAGGCATGGCAAGGCAATGTCTAGCTATAAGTATGGCAATGCAAGGGAAGGCAAGGCAAGACATGACAAAGCTAAGAAAAGCTAGACATGGAAAGACAAGGCAAGGTCTAGGTATAGTTCTACATGTTATATATTGTTATAAAAGTTATTGAGTTGAAATATTAGTTTTTATTTCTTTGATTTTAAATAAGGCCTTGAAGTTATGTTTTTTTTCATGCAATCCAAAAGAAATTATGAATCAGTAGTATAATGAGACTACACCAAAAGAATGGAACATAAACCTATTTGGTGACATCCCTTTCTATGTAAATCCTATTAATTGTGATGATCCATGCTTCACAACTATGAATATACCTAATATATATGAATAAAGAGAGCACATTGAAATTCTCATGCAAGTATTTTTATCTAAGATAGATGAGATAACAAGTTGTATAATTACATTCTTAATGGATCCTTTGATTGTATTTTTTAGGTATTAAACTTGTTCATTTAGTACAAGCATTACTTTTTGTAAGCAAAAAAAAGGTATGATACATGAATGCCATTATTTTTTTATTAAATTAACTTGAAAACAAATTTATTGGAACTTAATTGACTTTGGAAATAATTTAGTGGTATTTATGATTATAGAGATAAATTTCTTATGGGCAACTCAAAGGACAAGAAATTATCTATAACAATGAAAATAACTGTATTTTTACAAAAAAAGAATTTTATGAATATCATAATGAAAGTACCTTTTAGATGACTTGTGGTTAGGAAAGGCAAGGCAAGGAAATGCAACACATGGCATGGCATGGCAAGGCATGGCATGGAAAGGAAAGGAAAGGCCTCGCATGGCAAGGCAAGGCATGGTATGGAAATTCAAGGCAAGGCATGGCATGGCATGGAAAGGCAAGGCATGGCATGGAATGGAAAGGAAAGGCAAGGTGAGGCATGGCATGGCATGGAAAGACAAGGCATAACATGGCAAGGAATGGCATGGCACATCAAGTCAAGGCATTACATGTCAAGGCAAGGCATGGCATGGAAATGAAAGGAAAAGCATAGCATGGCATGACAAGGCAAGGCATGGCATGGCATGGCATGTCATGGAAAGGCATGGAATGGAAAATCAAGGCAAGGAAAGGAAAGGTGTGGCATGGCATGGCATGGTAAGGCAAGCCTAGGAAAGGCAAAGAAAGGAAAGGAAATGTAATGCATGTCATTGCATGGCATGTCAAGGAAAATCATGGCATGGTAAGGCAATGCATGGCATGTCAAGTCAAGGCATGGTTATATGGCTAGGAAATACATGGTATGGCATGGAAATGCAAGGCATGGCATCACATGGAAATGTAAGGAAAGGCGTGACATGGAAAGGAAAGACATGGCATGGCATGGCATGGCATGGCATGGAAAGGAAAGGCATGGCATGGCATGGCAATAAAAGGAAAGGCATGGCATGGCATGGCAAGGAAAATCAAGGCATGGAATGGCATGGCATGGAAAGGAAAGGAAAGGCATGGCATGGAAAGTCAATACATGGCACAGCAGGGCATGGCATGGAAAGGCAAGGCATGACATGGAAAGACAAGGAAAGGCATGGCATGGAAAGGCAAGGAATGGAAAGGTAAGTCAAGGCAAGGCATGGCATGGAATGGCATGGAAAGGAAAGGAATGGCATGGAAACGTAAGGCATGGCATGGAATGGCATGGCAAGGAAAGGAAAGGCATGGCATGGCATGGAAACAAAATTTAAGGCATGGCATGGAAAGGCAAGGCAAGGCATGGCATGGCATGGCATGGAAAGGAAATTTAAGGCATGGCATGGCATGGCATGGAAAGGAAAGATAAGGCATGGCATGGAAAGGAAAGACATGGCATGGCATGGAAAGGCAAGGCAATGCAAGGAATTTCATGGCAAGGAAAGGCATGGCATGGAAAGTCAAGGCAAGGAAATGAAAGGCATGGCACGGCATGGTATGGAATGGAAAAGAAAGGCAATGCAAGGAATTGCATGGAAAGGAAAGGCATGGCATGGCATGGCATGGCATGGAAAGTCAAGGCATGCTATGGCATGGCATGGCATGGCATGGCAAGTCAAGGAATGCTATGGCATGGCATGGAATTGCATGGAAAATCAAGGAAAGTTAAGGCATGGCATGGCAAGGAAAGGCATGGCATGGCATGGCAAGACATGGCATGGAAAGTCAAGGAAAGGAAATGCATGGTGTGTAAAGGAAATGCATGGCATGGCATGGAAATACAAGGCATGGCATGGAAAGGAAATGCATGGCATGGCATGGAAATACAAGGCATGGCATGGAAAGGAAATGCATGGCATGGCATGGAAAGATAAGGCATAGCATGGAAAGGAAAGGCATGGCTTGGAAAGGCATGGAATGGCATGGAAAGACAAAGAAATGCAAGGCATGGAATCGCATGGCATGGAATGGCATGGCATGGCATGGAATGGAAAGGAAAAGCATGTCATGGCATGGGATGGGATGGGATGGCATGGAAAGGAAAGGCATGCCATGGCATGGAATGGCAAAGAAAGGCAAGGCATGGCATGGAAAGGAAATGTAAGGAAAATCATGGCATGGAAAGGAAAGGCATGGCATGGCAAGGCAAGTCATGGCATGGAAAGACAAGGCATGGAAATTCATAGCATGGCAAGGCAAGGCAAGGCATGGCATATGGTAAGGAAAGGCATGGCATGGCATGGTGTTAGGTAGCTAGAGAGGTAGTGAGGGACCCGGAGGGCCCATAGTGATAATGGTAGAGGCCATTAAATGTAAGGTAGACTAGGTCCACTATAGTATTAAATAAGGCCCACTATTATAGTTAGATATAATAAATGTAAGAGGACTTCTTAGAAGGTTATGCTTCTAGAAGATTGCTCCTCCATAATTTTTTTGGTGGTTGGTAGCACTATATAAGGGGTCCAAGCAATGTAATTATATATGAATAAGAAGTATTGTATTTGGAGAAATATTTCATTAGGAGATTTCCCCCTCGAAGAGGGAAGTGAACAGGAGAGGATCTCTTCCATAATAGGATCCATTGTACAATGTTTCCCTACCCTAAGGGATTGATAATAATAAAGTGTTGGTTTTATATATTAATCTCTATATCTATTGTGGTGTTGTTGTATTTATAATTTTGGTACTTAACAATTGGTATCAGAGAACTTTCCTTGGCAGGAAGTGTGGGAAAAAAAAAATTCTATTTTTGCAGATTTTTCGGAGAAGAAAATGAGAGCCACGACATTCTGGAAAATTTATGTAGTTTTTTGTGCAGAATTTGTAGAAAATGGTTGTATATATGAGTTCCTCATGGAAAAAAAAACAATTTCAAAAAAAAAATCATCTAAAACAGAGTGCGGGAAGTGAAGTTATTGGCATTCTAAAATATGCAACTTTTCAGGGTTTTCCACGGACGACCGTGTGATTTTTCTAATTTCTATAGCACCTGGAGCTGAATTTATCAAAAAAATTACAGATTTGAGTTCCTCTCACAAGTTCACCTAAATTCCAAAAAAAAAAATGTATGAATCAGAGTTCCATAAATGAAGATATCGTTGATTATCAACCATTTTGGGAGAGCGAGGGGGGTGTTCGTGATGACGATGGGACTGCAGAGTTCATAACTTTTCATAGGGTGCTCAGATTTATACCAAATTAGTTCCATTGGATAAATAATTTTAATAGTTTTATTTTGGTATATTATATGTGGTATTTCAAATGAATATTGGCTCTAAAATCCTCATGGGAGTTCTATAAAAGTTTGAATCCCTCGAGAACCATCTACAAGAGAGTCTACAAAATATCAAGGATTTTTTTCACAATATTCAAAGGTCCTTCGCTAGTGTTAAGAACCAAACATCAATATAGCATAGAAAAACCTCAAGAAAAGTAATCAACGCCTTGAAAAAGAGATAATATCAGATAATAAGCCTCTTCGAGGGGGCAACCTCCTTTTACCCCACTTAAATGTTCAAGTACAAGATGA
>ML828346.1:25166-43753 GCA_009831015.1 Picea engelmannii
TATAATGGCTTAAAGCCGACATAATTAAAATAACATTACTAATCTAAATTACAACTAATGGCCTAAGCCGACATAAATAAAATAGCATTACTAATCTAATATGACCCAATTAAGGGGTAATGAGCCAATATTAGGGCTTAACAGCTAGAATACAGGAGAGATATCTTATGGAAGACATTAAGGATGAATATAATCAAGAAGTGTATGCTTGGTATGATTTTGAGGCTGATTGTGATGATTGGTATCTGGATAATTGTCATTTTGGGGATGACAACCACTTTCATTTTTTATTTGATGACTTTACTCCACCTTCTATAGAGAACATCAATGTAATAAATTAGGAGCCAGTTATGATTACCAGTGTCCATCCTGCATATTCTACAGTGGTATTATTCCTTCTAGATTTAGCTATGACCATTTCCCACTATGTGGATGGATATTTTTATTTGGATCCATGTGACAGGTGGTAATATTTGGAGCATCATTTTTAGTTGTTTATTGGGTTCCAATATCTTTTGCATGGATTTCACATGAGAACTTGGAAATGAGACCTCGGTTTACAATGGTGGTTGGAATACTTCAGCGTGGTTGTTTTCATTTCTCCATGGGACCCTGGTTCTTTAGTTACTTCAACACTATGGTCCATACTTATCCATGGGACCCTAGTTCTTTAGTTACTTCAACACTATGGTCCATAATTATCCATGGGACCCTGGTATATGGTTGTGCACCCTCATAACAAGCGTTGAGGACAATGCTTTCATAAGGGGAATGGAATTTTAGGTAGATAGAGAGGTAGTGGGGGGGCTAGAGGGCACATATTGATAATAGTATAGGTCATTCAATATAAGGTGGACTAGGTCCACTATATTATTAAATAAGGCCCACTATGGTAGTTGGATATAATAAATGTAAGAGGACTTCTTCAAAGGTTATGCTTCTAGAAGATTCCTCCTCTAGAATGTTCTTAGGTTGTTGGTAGCACTATATAAATGGGTTCAAGCAATGTAATGAGGTATGAATAAGAAGTATTTTGTTTGGAGTGGTATCTCATTAAGAGGTTTCCCCCTCAAAGAGGCAAGTGAACATGAGAGGATCCCTTCCATAATAGGATCCATTGTATGGTGTTTCCCTACCCTAAGGGTTTGATAATTTTAAATTCTTGATTTTATATATTAATCTCTAGATCTATTGTGGTGTTGTTGTATTTATAACTTTGGTACTTAACACATGGCATGGCATGTCAAGGAAAGGAAATTCAAGGCATGGAATGACAAGGAAAGGCAAGGCAAGGCAAGGCATGGCATGGTATGGCAAGGCAAGGCATGCCATGGCATGGAAAGGCAAGGCAATGCATGGCATGAAAAGCCAAGGCATGGCATGGTATGGAATAGAAATTAAAGGCATGGCATGGCAAGGAAATGCAAGCAATGGAATGGCATGGAAATTCAAGGCAAGGCATGGCATGGCATGGCAAGGAAAGGCATGGCATGGCAAGGAAATGAATGGCAAGGCAAGGCATGGCATGGCATGGAAATGAAAGGAAAGGAAATGCAAGGAAATGTAATGCATGGCATGGAATGGAAAGGCATGGCATGGTATGGAAAGGCAAGGCAAGGCATGGCATGGAAATTCAAGGCAAGGAAATGCAAGGCATGGCATGGCATGGAATGGAAAAGCAAGGCATGGCATGGCAAGGCAAGGCATGGCATATAAAGGAAAGGAAAGGCATGGAAAGGCATGGCATGGCAAGTCAAGGCAAGGAAAGGTATGGCAAGGTAAGGTGAGGTAGGTCATGGCAAGGCATGGCATGGAATTACGAATGGTATTGATGTAGGAGCATCGCCAACACATCAAGCGAGCCAGCGCGGAAGCAGTTGGACAGCTGGACAAAGCAAGCACAAATTTTGAAAACACCTTGGAAGTTGTTGCGCGAACATTAATGTGAAGATTTAATGAAGCGCACTTGTATATTGTAGATAGACGGAATTTAAGATAGTTAATGAAAGTAGATAGAAATTAAATTCTAGAATAGACAGTTGTAGAGTGCAAGAGGGAAACGGGATATAGACACCTTCATTGTGCATTGTAACATTATTGAAGAAGGAGAAGAGAAAGAGCATGCAGAGAACTGTGAAAAAAACACCCATGTATAGACATTTGAATTAATAGAAGAGCTTTGATTCAAGTTCATAGTTTGTGTTGTTCTCTGTGTATTGATGTGGATATGCTCATGAATGTTTGCTTCCAGTTATACATTTGCTTTTATATGTTGTGTATATGATTTCATGTTTGAATTGATGTCTGAGAGGAATAAGGAATGAGTTTCAATTGTTTCTTTATCTGAGCCAGAGGATTCCTGCAAAGGGTGCAGTCGAATTGTCTGCAAGGAGTGCATTGACAGAGGGTTCAGATAGAGATAGATTTTGTTCTCGTTCATCCAGAAGGTGCAGTTGAGCACAGGAGTCATGCAAGGAGTGTGCAGGCTGGGTAAAAGTCTCTGGGTTGCGAACCTGAGTGAAGTATTGGAGGACTGCTGTTGCAGGTGTGCACAGAGTCGAAGGACTTCAACACTTAGACGTTGTTGAAGGGTTGCCGCAAGGAGTGCGTGCAAGAGTTTTCCTGAAGGATTCAAAAGTCATGGAGAAGCTCAGGAAGGATAAGGGCTTCAAAATTTGGTTGAAGGACAGTGCAGAGGAGTTGTGCCTTGGAAGTTTACGGAAGCGCCGCAAGTTGCGCGTAGGCGGGCGAGTTCCGTGGAGAAACACTTAGTCATTTCATCGATTTTATAAGGAAGAACGGATGATCGAAATTCTCTGATGAGATTTCACGAAATTTCGGGGCCGTTAGATCTTGTGTGAGGTGCAAGAGTGATACGGCATCGTATTCTCTGGAGGCTAAAATCTCAGGAGGGTTAGGACATTGATCCGAGTCACAAGGGTCATTGGATCTACACGTATATCATGTATCGGGGTTTCGTAGGTTGAAGCTCGCAAATTTGGTAATGGGAATCACGAAATCACGACACACGATATCCCGACAGCTATGTAAATAGTGTGGGGCCACAGGAGTCTGAGTGGAGGACAGGTGGCACATCTAATCGGGATCTCGTACTGAGAATCCCCGAACATTGGACATCAGGATTCGTGATCTCGCGAAGTCCAAAATCCCGACGAGGTGACGGGACCGTTGAAAAGTCAACCTGCGAGGTATATCAGAGTTTCGACATATCAGGACTCGAGAGTCGAAGAACCGAGTGGGTGGACATCACGAGTAGCGAAATCACAATAGAGAAAGTTTCGACAAGGTAAAGGAAAAGGTCAACGTTGACTGAGGTATCGGGTCTCGGAGATTCGAGAGTACAGCGCTCGACCTTTGGACTCACAAAGTCGCGAGTTCCGATTCCCCGTTAAGTAAAGAGAGGGGGATCGCGCGAGGAGATTTGTGGGTGCAGATTTCCTGATAGGGAAATAGAAGAACCTTGGTGTTCTTCGGGCCGAGGAAAAAGGAGATCCTGTGTGCACGTGGACCTTTCGACCTGCAGGTGGTGAAGGGGCTACGTGGCTATCAAGTAGTATCAGAGCGCAGAAGGATTCTTTTCTTTCTGTAGCAGAGAAGAGATTTCACCATGCCGCCAAGGAGAGATAGACAATCACCCGATCCAGAGGATAGGGAAGTGCAGCGATGAAATGGTAGGCAGATGGCAGATCCATCCATAAAGAGACAAATGCATGATCTCCGAGCTAGACTCGAAGACATGGAGACAGCGTAAAGACGCACAGCCAGTGCGGGGGATCTGAGTGATTCCGATAGCGAAGTCGAGGTTGAATGCGAAGAAGAAGTTGCAGCTGAAGATGCATCAAACGAGCGTTTGATCAAAGCTATTTCCAGGATGGGTGCAAGGGAAAAGATGGACATTCCAGTTTACGAGGGAAAATTGGATGCAGAGGAGCTTCTAGATTGGATTAGGGCTCTAGATACTTACTTCGACTATGAAGATGTCGAAGAGGACAAGAAAGTCAAGCATGTTGTCACACACTTGAAAGGACATGCAGCATTGTGGTGGGATGAGCTACAAGCTGACAGACGCTGCAAGGGCAAGTAGAATATCAAGACCTGGGACCAGATGATCGCAAAAATGAAGGCGAAATTCATCCCCAGGGATTATCAAATTACTCTGTTCATGAGAATGCAGAACCTGAGACAGAAGTTGATGACAGTGAAAGAATACACTGAGGAATTCTATAGACTGAACATCAAGGCAGGTCATCGGGAGAGCGATGATGAAAAAGTTGTCAGATATATGAATGGCCTGAGATATGATATCCAGGATGAGATGAGCATGGTAACCATCCAGACGGTGGAAGATGCTTATCAAATGGCTCTGAAAGCAGAAGAGAAGCTGAGCCGAAAGCAGAGTCAGAGGGGCCGAGGCAGAAGTCATCCCAGAGGCAAAGCAGTTACCCAGGACAAATTCCAGAAGCCCAAGGAGGAATGGACGAAACCTCAGACTCGTACAGAAAGAGGTGGAACCTCACAGAGAGGGCATCATAATGAGAAGAGAGGAGATTATGCAGATAACAACACTTTTCCTCGTACTAGAGGTAGAGGAAGAGGAAGAGGTGGAGTAGTCACATGTTTCACATGTGGGAAGAATGGGCACAAGTCATTTGAGTGTCTAGAGAAAAATAAGGACATTGGAGAAGCTCACATCATCGAATCACAGAGGTGGGATGTTGAAGCAGAAGACGCTGAAGGCGGAAGATCGCTCATGATGCGAAAAGTCCTTTTTACACCTGAGAAGGAGGTGGAAAGTTTAGTCCAAAGGACTAGACTTTTCAGGACTGCTTGTAAGACCAAGGATAGGGTATGCAAGGTCATAGTAGACAGTGGTAGCACAAATAATCTTGTATCTACAGAGATGGTAGAGAAGCTGGAGCTGGAGACGACTGATCATCCAAGTCCATACAGAGTTTCGTGGCTACAGAAAGGACATCAGGTAACTGTCACTAAACAATGCTTGGTTGAATTCAAGATAGGAGGATATAATGATAAGATTTTTTGTGATGTTATTCCCATGGATTTTTGTCATCTATTGCTGGGTAGACCATGGCAATATGACAGAAATGTGATTCATGATGGGAGAATGAACACATACACCCTAGAGAAGAATGGGAGGACACACATGTTGCTTCCAATTAAGGATAAGGAAGTGAAGCTGGAAGTAAGCAACATTGTACTTCTCATGAGTGGGAAGGAGCTTCTTACAGAGGTTAAGAAGAAGGAGGATCCACAGTTCTTTGTGGTCAGGAAGCCGAGGATTGTTCTGACTAGCACAAGAGTGGATGATTTACCAGAAGAAGTTTAGGAACTGCTAGAAGAGTTCGTTGGGATCATAGTGGACTAATTGCCTCATTCGTTACCACTGATAAGAAGTGTGAGTCATCATATTGATCTCATACCAGGAGCCAGTTTTCCAAACAAAGATACATACAGATTGACGCCGCAGGAGAATGAAGAAGTTAAGAGGCAGGTCCAGGAGTTATTGGACGAAGGGTTGGTCAGGGAAAGATTGAGTTTGTGTGTTGTTCCAACAATACTCAGTCCAAAGAAAGGCAGAGGCTGGAGGATGTGTACTGACTTGAGGGCGATAAATAAGATAACCATCAGGTACAGATTTCCATTGTCGGGGATGGATGATCTGATGGATTGATTGAGTGGAGCAAAATATTTTTCAAAGATTGATTTGAAAAGCGGATATCACCAGATTCGCATGAGAGAAGGTGATGAATGGAAGACAGCATTCAAGACAAACGAGGGTTTGTATGAATGGCGTGTTATGCCATTTGGCTTAACAAATGCGTCGAGTACCTTCATGAGGTTGATGAACGAAGTCCTGAGGGATTTCATCGGGAAATTTGTCATTGTATATTTGGATGACATATTGATTTATAGTAAATCAGTGGCAGAACACTTGAAGCATTTGGCTACAGTGATGAAGAGATTACAGCAAGAGAAGTTGTTGATAAATATGAAGAAATCCTCATTCATGAAGACAGAGCTCATTTACTTGGGGTTTGTTGTTTCAGAAAATGAGTTGAGGATGGATCCCGATAAAGTGGAAGTGATTAAGAATTGGCCATCACCGAAGAATATCTTTGAGGTGAGAATTTTTCATGGTTTGGCTAGTTTCTACCGAAAGTTCATCAGGAATTTCAGTGGAATTAGCGCAGCAATGATGGATATAGTGAAGAAGCGGCATAAGTCTTTTCACTGGACAGCAAAGGTTGAGAAAAGTTTTAATTTGTTGAAGAGGAAGATCACGGAACAACCAGTGTTGGTGTTGTCGAATTTCCAGAAGACATTTCAGGTGAAATGTGATGCAAGTGGGTTTGCAATAGGGGCAGTCTTAAGTCAAGATGACAGGCCGATAGCATATTTCAGTGAGAAGTTGAATGAGGCGAAATTGAAATACTCCACTTATGATAAGGAGTTCTATGCCATCATACAGGCATTGAAGAAATGGAGGCATTACTTGATCCCGAAAGAATTTGTTTTGTACATTGATAATCATGCATTGCAATTTGTGACTCAACAGGAGAAGTTGAATCAGAAACATGTTAAATGGGTTGAGTATATGTCGAATTTCACTTTTGTGATTAAACATATTTCTGGTACTGCTAACAAAGTTGTTGTTGCTTTGAGCAGGAAGTGTTTGCTGTTACAGGAGTTTAGGGTCAAAACATTGGGTTTTAATGATCTCAGGGACATGTACGCAGATGATCCAGATTTTCAAGAGGCGTATGAAGCAGCTGAGAATCCAGTTCTTAGAGATAGGAGTCAGTGGATGGACTACATGATCCAGGAAGGATTGTTGTTTAAGGGCAATCAGCTGTGTATTCTGAAGTGCTCCATGAGGGAGAATTTGTTGAAGGAGAAACACAGTGGTGGATTAGCAGGACACTTTGGCCATGACAAAACATTTGCGAAGTTGAGCGAATCATACTTTTGGCCAGGAATGCAAGAAGATGTCAAGAGATTCGTTGACAGATGCAGAATTTTCCAGCATTCGAAGGGAAGCAGAATGCGGGATTCTATCAACCATTTCCCATACCAGAGAGGCCATGGGATGCGATAAGCATGGATTTTGTATTGGGGTTGCCAGGAACACAAAGAGGTGTTGATTCAATCTTTGTGGTAGTGGATAGATTTTCTAAGATGGCACACTTCATTCCATGCTAGAAGACCAGCGATGCGACTCACATCGCAAATCTATTTTTCAAAGAGGTCATTCGACTTCATGGCTTACCAAGGAGCATAGTTTCGGACAGAGATACAAAATTCATAGGGAATTTTTGGAGGACCTTATGGAAGAAGCTGGGAACTAACTTGGCATTTAGTTCAACTTATCATCCTCAGACGGATGGACAGACGGAGGTGGTCAACAAAATCCTGGGAGACTTGCTGAGAAGCTTGGTGACAGAGAACCACAGCAGTTGGGACCACATATTACCACAGGCAGAGTTTACAATGACTCAGTGAATCAGAGCACAGGACAGAGTCCATTTCAAATTGTTTATGGCATGCAACCGAGAGGAATTTCTGAACTGAGGGATTCAGAATAGACTGTGACTAGAAGCGCTAGTGTAGAGGAATTCGCGGACACAATGAAGGAACTTCACAGTCAGGTGAAGGAGCGGTTGTTGAAATCAAGCCAAGAATATAAACGCAGAGCATATCAGCATAGGAGACAACTTCAGTTTGAAGTTGGTGATATGGTTCTGGCACATTTGAGAAAACAAAGGTTCCCGAGAGGAACATACAATAAATTGAAGATGAAGAAAATCGGACCATGCAAGGTCTTGAGAAAATTTGGAGACAATGCTTATGAGATTGAATTACCCGATGGGATCGGAATATCTCCGATATTCAATATCTTTGATTTGTACCCATATAGAGCTAGAGAAGAAGAGACTGGAGATGAGCATCCAGTGATCCAATGGACAAAACAGATGCCAGTTGCAGAGAAGCCACAGATGGAATGCATATTGGACAAGAGAGTGAGTAAAAGGACCAGGCAAAAGCAATACTTCAAGTATCTGGTCAAGTGGAAGAATCATCCAGTTGAAGATGCCAGCTGGGAGACTGAAGCGGAAATACAAAAGCATGGACAGACCGTGCAGGAGCTCATGGACAGGAGCCCATGAAAATTTTCAAGCGAAGGAGTATGATGCAGGAGCATCGCTAACACATCAAGCGATCCAGCGTGGAAGCAGTTGGATAGCTGGACAAAGCCAGCACAAATTTTGAAAACACCTTGGAAGTTGTTGCGCGAACATTAATGTGAAGATTTAATGAAGTGCACTTGTATATTGTAAATGGACCTTGAGCGGATTGCTCTCATCCTTAGTAGATAGACGGCATTTAAGATAGTTAATGCAGGTAGATAGAAATTAAATTCTAGAATTGACAGTTGTAGAGCGCAAGAGGGAAACGGGATATAGACACCCTCATTGTGCATTGTAACATTATTGAAGCAGGAGAAGAGAAAGAGCATGCAGAGAGCTGTGAAAAAAACACCCATGTACAGACATTTGAATTAATAGAAGAGCTTTTATTCAAGTTCATGGTTTGTGTTTTTCTCTGTGTATTGATGTGGATATGCTCATGAATGTTTGATTCCAGTTATATATTTGCTTTTATATGTTGTGTATATGATTTCATGTCTGAATTGAAGTCTGAGAGGAAGAAGGAATGAGTTTTAATTGTTTCTCTATCTGAGCCAGAGGATTCCTGCAAAGGGTGCAGTCGAATTGTCTGCAAGGAGTGCGTTGACAGAGGGTTCAGATAGAGATAGCTTTTGTTCTCGTTCGTACATAAGGTGCAGCTGAGCACAGGAGCCGTGCAAGGAGTGCAAAGGCCGGGTAAAAGTCTCAGGGTTGCGAACCTGAGTGAAGTATTGGAGGACTGTTGTTGCAGGTGTGCGCAGAGTCGAAGGACTTCAACACTTAGACGTTGTTGAAGGGTTGTCGCAAGGAGTGCGTGCAAGAGTTTTCCTGAAGAATTTGAAAGTCGTGGAGAAGCTCAGGAAGGATAAGGGCTTCAAAATTTGGTTGAAGGATAGTGCAGAGGAGTTGTGCCTTGGAAGTTTACGGAAGCGTCGCAAGTTGCGCACAGGCGGGCGAGTTCCGTGGAGAAACACTTAGTCATTTCGTGGATTGTATAAGGAAGAACAGACGATTGAAATTCTCCGAGGAGATTTCGCCAAATTCTGGGGTCGTTAGATCTTGTGTGAGGTGCAAGAGTGATACGGCATCGTATTCTCTGGAGGTTAAAAGCTCAGGAGGGGTAGGCCATTGATCCGAGTCACAAGGGTCGTTGGATCTACACGTATATCGTGTATTGGGGTTTCGTAGGTTGAAGCCCGCAAATTTGGTAACGGGAATCGCGAAATCGCGACACGTGATATCCCGACAGCTACGTAAATAGTGTGGGTCCACAGGAGTCAGAGTGGAGGACAAGTGGCACATTTTATTGGGATCTTGTAGTGAGAAGCCCCAAACATTGGACATCAGGATTCGCGATCTCGCGAAGTCTGAAATCTCGATGAGGTGACGGGACCGTTGAAAAGTCAACCCGTGAGGTATATCGGAGTTTTGGCATATCGGGACTCGAGAGTCAGAGAACTGAGTGGGTGGACATCACGAGTAGAGAAATCGCGATAGAGAAAGTTCCGACAGGGTAAAGGAAAAGGTCAGCGTTGACTGAGGTATCGGGTCTCAGAGATTCGAGAGTACAGCGCTCGACCTTTGGACTCGCAAAGTTGCGAGTTCCGATTCCTCAATAAGTAAAGAGAGGGGGATCGCACGAGGAGATTTGTGGGTGCAAATTTCCTGATAGGGAAATAGAAGAACCTTGGTGTTCTTCGGGCCGAGGAAAAAGGAGATCCTGTGTGCGCGTGGACCTTCCGACCTGCGGGTGGTGAAGGGGCTACGTGGCTATCAGGTATGGAAAGGCAAGGCAAGGCAAAACAAAAAAAGAAAAGGAGAGGTAAGGGAAAGCAAGGAAAGTAAATGGAAAGGCTAGGCTAGGAAAGTAAGGAAAGCAAAGGCAAGACAAGGCTAGGCATTGATCACATACTTTTTTGTGTACGCTCCATCCACTTGGCATCTTTTACATTCATCCATGGAGTTGGATACCTTGGAATTCACACATGTGGAGTGGTTGCATGTATGCACATTCTTGGAGGGAAAATTCCATGTGGACATTTTGAATTTAAATTGGCTTGATGTCTATTTTTTGTGGTGTGTCCCTTTCATGAGAATTATTTGGTGCATACTACTACTATTTTTGGATGAGGGAAAATATTTTTGGGGAAGCTAATGTCCACATGTTGTAACATGGTCAACCATGGATTGAGGAGAGATCTAACTAATTCATTATTATAATATTTATTTGACTTGTCATGGATTTAGTTAGCAAATAATAATATTTTATTGTATAAGAGAAGAGACTCACTTAAACCAGAGTTCTCTCTCTCCATTGTAAAGGGTGGATAATTTGGGTATTTAGAAGCTCTCATCTTGGGCTACATTGTAGAACATTTTGGCATGCTTAATGGAGAATTTGAGGTATATTTTCATTTGATATGAGGCTTTATTGTGCACTCATAATTTATGTTGATTTTGTATTAAGAAATCCCTTGTAACATGTTGTTATTGTCATTGTAATGAACCATACTTCATTTTGGATAGAGTAATGTGAGGTTTCAACTCTCTTATTTCTATTGTGATTATTTTAGCCTGCATGATTCTTATTATTGGTTCCAAGAGTCTTAACTAGAATGGGACTTCAGTCTTTCTTCAAATTTAGGTCCTTAAGAATCATTAATTGTGTATGGATTTAGCACTTAGCAATCTTTTCCACCTTAAGAGATTCGTGAATATGTAACACAAATATTTATAATCACTTTAGAAAAAACAAACCAGACTTACTTGCATAGACTTCCTTGACACTTTAAAAAGTAATTAATAAAATAAAATAAATGCATACATTCATATACATAAACTTCATACACTTTGAAATTCATACATTCATCAAGATAAAATGCAGAAACAACGAGATTCATAAAAAATGTGCCATAAAATGTGTGTGTGTGTATTCAACATCATCTAAATTGTACATTTTTTACAAAATGACACATTGTACCCGATATACAAAACTACAGCAAGTTCCCTAATAGAAAAAACAGCCATATGGTGACCTAGATACAAAATGGCAGTCATCAGTCACACATTGACCACTGCCACCATCACCACCCTTGGGAGCATCATATAAATCGATCTTTATTCTCTTGCTCAAAGAAGCACCTTGAGTGGTTTTGTGTATGGGCATGGTTTGTCACTCTAGAGACTGCACAAAGAAAAAACATTGTTAAAAAAAAATCCCACAATGAATTAAAAGAATTACAAAATGATACTTTGTAATTCAACATAAGATAACTCATCATAGATGGAAATGAAAATAATGAGGGTGTTACCCTCCTCTGTTACCCTAATATCTTTGTGTCACCGCCCTACATCAATTACAAGGATAAAATCATGAAATTTAAACAAATGTGAATAAAATAAATTCCATTCATGATACATAAAAATCGATCAACACATTATCTCACCATGAATATCTCAGGCATTGATGGAGAGTCATTAGCAGGTGGAGTTCTCGATTATACAACCTTCTATGAGGAAACATCTATTTTGGTAGCTTAGGTGGATGACGTCGATGGACGTGGTGGTGGGGGTGGGTGGCATATAGGTGCATCCAATGTGGATGGATGCGATGGAAGAGGTGGTGTGGATCGGTGGCATGTGGGTGCATCCACTAAGGATGCATGGAATAAGAAAGATGGTGGAGTGGGCAAGATTGAACCACCACGGGCTATATAAGTGATGGAATAACGCTCGGCCTGGAAATAGGTAACCCAAAATTCATGGTCAGTTTCCCAAGGACTAGGCTGGTATTGTAACGGGCCAAAATATCAGCAACCTACATACATATTAATAATATTGTTATTAGTAACAAATTGTAAAATTCAACAACATAAATACAATAAATTTTAGACATAAACGAGATTTAACTCAATACATGATACCTATGAAGCAGGTGACTTTTCCATCCTAGGTGGACATTCCTCAGCACTGCCTGGTCCCACAACCTATAGAAAGACAAGAATATTATAAATTTGAGGATGTCATAAAATAAAGAAATCACTATGGATATTTGATCAAATGTGACACATACCTGTTTATGTGGAACATCAAATGAGCAAGTTGCCTCTATCGCTACATCGGTGATGGAGATAGACAATGATGCATCTATCGGCATAGAGGGTCTGCTATACGGGTGTAGCAACTACAAAACATCATGTAATAATATATCAAAATAAATACACATAATACTATATAAATATATAAAAATGAAGAACATAGAGATGGTTAAGATATTAACCTCTTCCATGAAGCTCTGGTGTATATTGACCTCTATAGGCCCATAGAAAGTATGCCCACAACTCGAGCATCTATGAGGCTCACATGAACGACTTTTCCATGTGGCCTCTCATATCTACACTCTTCTCTAGGGGTTGGAGGTCTAACTCCTCTTTCAATGTCACCAGTAGGCACCTCCTGCCAAGATAGTGCAACAAAACTCCCATGTTGCATGAGACTCTGAATCAAGGATGATAGAGCTACTTGCACCTATTGCAATCCCTCTGCAATGGGAGGATGATGGGAATGAAGGTCAGTCCTTTTCATGGGGGGGGAGAACCTAATATGAGATCATGCATAACATATTCTAGGTCATGTAAGAACCCTCGACCCACCCCACTGAATTCACAAATATTGAAGTGGTTCACATGGTGACCCAAAATAAATTATGCCCATAGTTTTCTCAAACAATATAAAGGCACCTCCATGTTATTGTAGGGAGGTTTATCAAATACCATGAACCACCTATCCATATAGTTATCATTAAATTGTGGGTGGATACACCAGTCCATACAAATGTGTTTCTTATTGACAGGAGGTTGTTGTCTAGTTCGAGGATCAATAAAAAGAGACATCTGAGATTTTTTTGAAATACCCAAGTCTCTAACTTTGTTTCTATCCAATCCAATGTTGTAAAACTTGAACATTCTATCCCTATATTCATAAATAGAAGTTAATTTCCCTTGGGAACTTGCAATGGACATTACAATGACATCCAATGAAGTGGCCAAGGACTCTCTGTTAGGTTCTCTTGTCCCATTTAATTCATTTACAAGTGTTCTCAACATGGCCAACCGCTCATCAATATGTGTGTTTATGTTGGGTGGTTGTGGTGGGTTGGGGTTTCCTCACCTTGGTCTTCTTGTGGGAAGCTAACATTGTCTCTAGGTTCCATTTTATAATATGTGTTGCAATTTAATAAGACAATTTAATAAGTGCACTTATGAAAAAGGTATTACAAACAACAATTTTATTTTAGGATACTAGAGGAAAGAAAGATTAGAAACAACCCATGAATGTAGAATATGATGCAATGATGAAGAATCAAACGTGGAAGGTTGTGTCATTTATTAAATGAATAAATGTTATAGGGTTCCAAATGGGTTTACAAGACAAAATTTAATTCAAATGGGGCCATAGAAAAATTCAAATAAAAATGAATATTGTTCAAATAATTATTTATCTTACTTCAATTCTTAGTTGGAAAATTCATCAAATATATGTTAAAATACATTGTTCATTGGGAATATCCATGAATAAATATATATGGGTCAATCCCTTGGTTTAGTGGATAAAAAACATCCTCATTTTTTTTACATATTGAAGACAATCTAATTTTTCATGCTAGCATAAAAAATCAAGCATACATGGCTTAAGTTGGTGGCAAGATCATGTGCTTTGCTCCTCCTCTACTCCTCTTCACTTGCTCAATAAAAGAAAAATGTGAGGCACGGTGTGAAAATGGGCACAAATCGCACCCACAATCCCTTAAAATAGGGCACAATAAGAATGTGTGTGTGTTCCTAGGAACGTGCACACATTCTTAAGAACATGCACGCATTCCTGCCAACATGCCTAGGTGGCATCTAAGTGGAGGTTTGGGATTTTCCGAACCTCTAACTTCAACGAAACGTGCACGCTTCAGCCAGTGTGTGTTCATTCTCACCCCCTTGCCACTTTTTTCATCCACCAACTTCATGCACTCACCCCTAGGCCATCAAACCTAATTTGATTCCCTTCCTTTGTATGTGTCTTTCTTTAACCTCCTAACTCTTTCATGTTTCTCATATCTTTATATTTTTTTCCTAGTAATTCAACTTCTCTATTCTTCTCATCATCTTATTAAGAATCATAATTAATCTCTGCTCCTATGGAAAATCATACATTGGCCAAACTAGGAGATCCTTCAAAGCTCATCTCAAAGAACACATAGCTCACACAACCCACAATCACATCTCTAAATCAGTTATCACTTAGCACTCTTTCAATTCTAAACATCTAATTTGTTTTAACAAAACCAGAATCTTGTCCTCAGCACCCTATTACTCTTCTCAATTCATATGTGAAGCTCTCGAAACCGAAAAACATCCTAACAATTTTAACCATGAAAACATGTATAAACTTAGCCAATCCTGGAAACTTGTCATTCATCGCATACTAAACTTTCTTATGGCTTTCTTTTACCACCCTTTCATATTGTGATTTAACAATTAATATTGATTAACTATCCTCTTACTTTATAATTTGATCTTTTAAACATTAATAACTCTCTTTTTCAATTATATTTCAATTCCTAGCTTCTAACTAATTTCAATTAATTAATTATTATTAACTATATTATTATTTAATAATTATTATTAACTATATTATTTTATAATAATTATTATTGATTAACTATATTATTATTTAATAATTATAATTGATTAACTATTCTCTTAACTTTAAAATTTAATCTTTTATCATATACTTTTACCTTATTAATAATAACAAAATAACTATCTTTTTCACAATCTTTATATACTCCTAGCTAAGCACTATTTTCATATTTATAGCTTCAAAATATTGGGCATTTCAAGAACTCCATACACAATTTATTTCCAAAATTACAAAAAACAATCCTATTATTTCTTAATTTTCCTATTAATATGATTAATATTTTTAAATTTTTCTGATATATTATTCACATTTATTTAAACTTTTATAATGTCTACTTTTTATTATTCTTATCTTCATTGTCTTTCAAAATCTAAAATAGTTATTAATTTGATTATGAGAATATTATTAATTTAACTCTCATATTATATATTATCTTAAGGTTTTTTCATAACAACTTTTGTTTTATTTATTTTTCATAACAACTTTCCCTCTTCCTAAGGGTGAGATTTTATATTTTCTCCTTTAAAAGCAAGCCATATCATATCACTTTTTTGTAACATTATAAGTTACATGTGTTCATGATTATAAGTTACATGTGTTCATGTAATAATTCCAATATCTATCTGTCAAAGTATTGGCAGAGAAGAAGGAGATCGCCTAATAATTCGAAAACCTATCTGTCTACCCGTATTGGCAGAGAAGAAGGTGAAACACAACAACAGAAGGCTCCCATTTTCTATTTCAATGAAGCATCTTCGAATTCAACGCGGAATCCGAACACGCTGTATGATGACCTCTGAATATACAATCAGGTTAAGTTCAGGTCAAGTACGCCGGTAAGTACGGCGGTGATTGACCTACCTTGAGATTATTTAGTGACCAGGAAGAGACGCGGAATTGACGCGTAATCAATGAGTCAAATTTGGCGATATAGTTTAAATCGGATTAAATTTAGATTTGAATTAGGAATTGATAATTGATTGCGCTACTATACCACAAGTGTTTAAAGAGATTATTTAAAGCTTTGATTTTTATTTTTTTTATTTTTTTTTTACAAAATTTTAGGTTATTTAAAGTTTTTAAGTGGATGCACTAAAGGCTAGATAAACAAGGGTATTTGTACTGAGATTTATAGAGCCTCCTTTCAGTCTATATGGCTTGACTGTGGAAAATTGCTTTCTTCCAAACTTTAATCGCGCTCAAAGTTGTATACTAGCATAAGGTTTGGCACATTCAGAGCACAAGAGACACCAAAATCCAGTTACCTTGTAGCATGAGGATCCTTCTCATTCAATTCAGAGTTTTCTCCTACCAAAGTTGTATTGAGACAAATCACCATATTCCTCTGGAGCACTAAATTTTTGAAATTTACTCCTTAGAGCCTAAGGACGAGGACCATTTTGTATTTGGATGCCCTCTATACTACAAGATTAGAGGATAGTTCTTTTGTCCCTTCATAAATTCACTTGGTTGTCTCTAGAGACTCATGGATTATGAGGAATAAATATGCTTAGCCCTCTTCTTCCAGGTATGTTCGATCCTCATCGACAACTTACTAGAGGCCAGTGCCCCAAACTGACATGCAATAAGTCGAGTACACCTCTTACTTCAAGTGCTCTAACTCTAGTAGGAAGAGGTCTCATACCTAGCTTCCAAGCTCACATGAAATACCTGTGAAACGTTGTAAACCCAATATTCCTATAACCTCATGCCCATCACACATTTCTTTGTCACTTTGAATGTTAGCAATACTTCTCTATAACAACAAGTCTCGAGAACGTTCTTCTTCTTGGGCTTCTTCATTGTTCCCATCTCATTACACTACTACTTCTAGTTATTTTTTCTTTTCCTTTTTTTAAGTTATTTTTCTCTCTTTTATGTACTCATTAAAATGTGTTTTTTCCTTCCTCTTATAATTTTTACATATTATAATATTTGTAATGCCATGGGACACTAATATCTTACTTAAATTAAATTAAAATGAAATAATATAATTAATGGACAAAACCCACCTCCTTTTTATAAAAAAAATTGACTCAAATTTAATATCATTTTATACCAAAACTCCATACCCTATATTTATATTTGAAATTTATATTAAAAATATATATACTAATGGGTTTGGTTTAATCATTCTAGGATGATTTAGAATTTTGAAAAAAAAAAAATCAAGCTTCAACTCCCATAATATATAAAGCATGCACTAGAAGGCAATCTTGATGAACAGGTTTAAAAAGGTGAAATTATTAATGGGTTTCGTTTAATCATTCTATGATGATTTAGAAATTTGAAAAAAGAAATTTAAACTTCAACTGCCATAATATATAAAGCATGCACTAGAGAGCAATCTTGATGAACATGTCTAAAAAAAAAGGTTGATGAACATGTTTAAAAAAGGTGAAATGTACACAGAAGTGTTGTTTGGTCATCAAGTTGTTACAATCAAATTTCATTCTTTAATACCAAATTAGATTTGTCAACCATGAATAAATTCCAACCTTTTACCATTACATTAAACAGATTCTCCATGAATAATAAAATAATGATAAGAAAATAAACAAGAATGCATGAAAGATTTGTACTCGTCCCTTTTAACGATATTTCCATTAATTAGAGTCATCTTTTTAACAAAATTTGCTTAAAAAAATAGAATTTAGAGATTTAATTGATAAAAATAGGAACACAAAAAAGAATTGTACATAGAGGAAAAAAAAAACATTTTAGACCGATTCACTGCCCAGCCATAGGAATCACTTGTGGATTCCACCTCTAAGCCAACTTATGTGACCACCAAGGAAAAGAAAAACACCTATCATGTCTATAATCTTACCCAACCCAACCTGGCCCAAAATGATTAAGAATTCATATAGAACTAGAAACCTTACCATCATTACTTTCCTTAAGGCTTCTCACTCATCCTCTAATCAACCAAGATTTTCTTTTCTCAAACAAACACAGCACAAGGGAAGGGATTGTCCTTCTCTTAGGCCCTATAATGGTAAACCAATGGCTCTGAATTATTGCACTTTTCAACACAAGCAGAAGGTCATCAGGTTGCAGATTTGTTCAATATTCATGGATAATACACCCATGAGAACCATACAGTTCTTGTTTTCACATAAGCATGCATAGGAGATGGATGGGAGAATCGTGGAACACTCACTGTCTAAATGATGAATGAAAGACAAGAAGAGATATTTTCCTTCCATGAATCCTAAGTGCCCTCTTACCAAGGACGTGACAACTTGTTCTTGTGTACACTTACGTGAAAGGTTGATGTGAGAGATTTAAAAAAGTATGGGAAAAAGCTAGTACTTATTGAAATACACATCACAGCATTATTTTATCAGTATTCTCTTCCCAAGGATCCTCTTTCTTCCCCTCTTGTGGTATCATAGCTCCATTATTTCTCCTTATGTAACCTTTATGGTGATTATTATATTATTATGTTTCCTTTTCGTACATGGTTTTACATAAATTGAGCACACCATGGTAATGTTTCCACATGGTGGTACCTTCGGAACACATACACCTTTACCCCAAGCCTAGGAATTGGACTCATAACCTTCACTATTTGGGCCTCTGGGCTTGGCCTTTGTACTAGGAATATTTACAAGGAATTTTACATGTTAACATCATAGAGTTATAACTCATCCCACTTGGTTT
>ML828346.1:45871-59788 GCA_009831015.1 Picea engelmannii
TATGTGAAACATTCATAATGAAGTGGTCCTATGCATTCCCATGTTTTTTGTCCCCCATGATATACATAACCAAATAGGTTGGTATTCTAATAAGGTTGCATCCCCTAAGGATTGGATAAGGTAACCTACCATTACAATCTTGAGATAGAAAGAATTATTATCACATAAGATGGCTCTATCGAGTACTTTCATAATATCCTAAGGGAATTTGCAATAATTGTTCCAAGTGAACCACAAGTTAGTCGAATCATGATGTTGGAATTTATTAAGTGTTGTATAGTCCTAGTTTCCTTTCATGGCATACTAAGCATAATTTTTCTCTTAGAAATACACATAGGTAGCATGCCCTCCTTGTCCTCTTGACTTCTACCATATTAAAGTCACCACAAACCAGCTAGGGAGCCTTTGGTAGCTCATTTTCCATCCACCTCCAAAGTGTTACACATTTTACCATGTCATTAGAAGCATAAATATTGTCTAGACCAAGAATTTGACCATCCAAATTAAGCAAAGTAATCTCTCCATGGGGTATATTCCCCAACCAACAACAATATAAACTAATTAAGGGGAGACTTAAGTTGCTACATCTCCCCTTCAACATGATTTTAAAATAAATAAACAACATTCAAACAAATTACATGTAAGATCATCTTAAGTTAAAAACCAATAATTTTAACTTCTTGCAAACTAAAAATATATAACTCACTATGTGAAGTGAGGCTTGAATATGATAAATGGTGTGGTTTCTTCTAAGGTTTGATAAACCCCATACATTGCACAAGGAAATTTTCATTGGGTGTCAGTGGGGGTGAATTCCATGTACTTATTATCTTGTATCCCATCTTAGACTCCATAGGAGTTTGAAGTTTTAAGGCCTTTTAGTGTTACAAGCCATTGAGCAGGAGTAGAAAATTTGGGACTCTTCAAAAAGTTATCAACCATTTGTTTAGTCAATAGGTTGAGTAGGAGAGGAGAGAGTGCACCCTTAGGCCAACCCTTGTGAGGAGGATCTCAAGGTAGAGTACTCTTGTTGATGTTTTGGCAACTGCGGGAGGTATTCCCTCCTAGAGAAGAAAAAGATTCCAAGAAGTCAAAGGAAGACCATTGAACAATTGAAGAACACCCTAGAAAAGAATAAAGTGAAATAGAATACCATAGAAGAGAATTCGACCCACATGAAATAATAATAAAGTGGAAATATAATTTCCAGGAAGAGAAGTCAACCCACAGAAATAATAAAGTAAATTTGAAGACCCAGAATAAGAAGTTGGCCCCAGACATGTGCCCAGATTAGTATAAATACAAGTATGGGTCAGTTCATTTGTATAGTCAAACGGTTCTCCTTCTGCAGTGCGCACTAGGCAGTTGTAGCAGTAGCTGCAGTAGTTTCACTATTTCTACTCTCTGGTTCTCTTGGAGAGTGTGCCCCACTTGAGGAATAATATTCTTGGTGGATATTGTTGATTTTTCTTGTGCACTACCTATGGATGAGTTGTGCTAAGGTTATTTGGTGCTGCTCATTTTCTTTGTGCCAGTTATCACTAGCAGTTGCAATAGCAGTTACCAATTACCAGTGGCACCAGCTCTATGGTGTCAGTTCCAGTGATGCACCTATCTTGGTGCCAGCTATGTGGTGTACTATATTGGTGCCATTTATATGGTGTTGATCAATTGTTTACCCTCACTAGGGTTTGACAATAAGAAGAGATAAACATGTGTTATCAGGGTTATTCATTGTTGGTTTTATCTTGTGATTATAGCTTGTTCATGGTTGTATTGGAATATTCTCTCTAAGAAAAGTTGGTTGGGTTTTTCCCCAAGTTTGGGGTTTTCCCAGGATAAATCTTTGTGTCTTTGTGTGCTTGTTTATCTGTTTCTTATATATTTCAGTATATGATTATTGAATGTTAAAAGAAGATAAAAACTCAATGGTAAATCTAATGTTAACGAAACTAATGAAAATTTAACATGGTATCAGAGCAAGTTTCCTTCAGAATTGTCTAATAATTGAAAGGAAGATCGTGATATTTGCCACATTACTATGATGTCACTAGAGACCAGGTTTGCATATCAGGTTTGATATTTTATATTATTGCAGCCTAACTGTTGTAACTAGAATAGCAGTCTTTCAATTTATATTATTGTTATTGCTATCAAATGTTTAGTTACACTTGAATATTGTTGGTATGATTATCATTAAGTAAAATCTCATTGTTCAGTATTAATGATGCACTTGTTTACAAGATAAATTAATCTACTCTAGGAGATGTTCTTGGTTGTTGACCTTGTTCCAAGCAAGATATCTTGTAAATTCCATGAAGGTTACCATGAATATGTTGTTGTTCTTGTTCTGGGTAGGTTACCATGGAGGAATCATTGGTCACAACACTAGAAGAGTGTTGAAGAGTGTTTTTATTATTTCTTGTTATTGTATTTTTGTTTTGTCTCTTGTTCCAGGAAGGTCACAAGTGATAGCTCTGAGAAGGAGCTATTGTGACAATTGTTCTCATTCTTGTTTTTATTATTGTTCTTATTATAAGAGTATCATTCTTGTCTATTGTTTTCCCTTGTTGTTTCTCTTGTTCAGGGAAAATAACAAGTGATAGCTTTAAAAGGGAGCTATAATGACGGTTGCAGGAGGAAACATATTAGATGGTATCTAGTTGAGACATGGAGAAGACTATTCAGAAATAGAGTTGTGTACATGACTGTACACATCCATCTAATGAAGGAGAAGATGATGAAGTCATAACCTTCTGACAAGAAGGGTACTTTTGTGGGATATGGAGTATCTCATATTGAGATTGATTATAAGAAACATAAGGCTCTGAAGATGACTATACATATCTCTCTAGTTCAGTTGATCACTCTTCATATCATCGGGAAGAGTCATTGGAGCTAGAAAGTCCTACCCAGAATCATTATAGTGACCAGGAAAAGACCAACATGGTCTTGTGATACTTTGTAGGATGCAAAGGGGATACAGATATATGGCATTGGTGAGACATATCATGAGGAGGAGAAGATGGTTCCACCAGTGGTGAGGAAGGCAGCCCCACCAAGTACCAACTTAGAAGGAGCTAGATTTCAGAGGGAGACAGCCCTCAGGATCCAGTAGGGAGGAGTAGCATCACCAAAATAGTTCATGGATATCAAACTTCAGAGGAGGTTAGCACATGTAGAGGAATAAGATGGCTCAAGAGATTATATAGACTCGGAGGGAGTTAAGCTTCAGAGGGAGCATGCAGACTCAAAGTGAGCCTGATCTCAGAAAGAGTTAGTGGCTTAGAGAATTTCATTCAAAAAGTATTCATCCTCAAATTCATATGGGAGAGAGAGACGTCTTGCAGGATTGATAGAGAGGTGCCATGAGTTGAGGAGGCTAGATCGAAGGTTCAGAGGCTTAGAGGAGATATGATACCTCTTGGGAGGATTCTCGTTTTTCAATGACAGAGGAGAAAGTCAATCAAAAGGATTGGGATATGGATTTTTCCTCAGTTCCAGAGAGAGCAAGAGACCACACAAGTTTTCCAACTATGTGGCGTTGATGACGAAGAACATTGATTCATAATCTTCCACTTTTGAGAAGTTTCTAAGAAGCAAGTGTGGAAGGATTCCATGATGGAAGAGTACCAGTCCATCATGAAGGATGATGTGTGGAAAGTGGTTCTAAGACTAGAAGGGAAGTCGGTGGTGACTCCCATGTGGATCTACAAGATCAAGCATGTTGCATATGGAAACATAGAGATGTACAAAGCTACATTTGTGGCCAAAGGATTCTCCTAGCAAGAGGGAGAATATTATGATGAGACACTTGCTCCAGTAGCCAAAACAAGTGTACATAGAGCATCCACAGGATACATGAGAAGGAGTATCATGTTTGAATATTGAAGAAAGCATTGTATAGGCTCAAGCAGGCACCCAGGGTAGGATACGTCGGACAATTATTTTTTATGAGCATGGGGATGTTTACCCCTTGATGACTTATTTCTTACAGGGGATGAGAATCTCACAGATGGGTGCAAGATGGAACTCACTTCAGAGTTTGAAATGAAGGAGCTAGGTCTGATGCATTATTTCTTGGGATTGGAGGTGTGAGAGAGACCAGATGAGATTTTCCTTAGCCAAAGAAAATATACTATTGAGATCCTGTAGAGATTCGGGATGATGGACTGCAAGTCCATGGACACACCTATGATGAAAAACCTGAGTCTCTTGAGTGATTCATCTTCAGATTTGTTTTATCCCATGATGTACAGACAATTGATCATATCCTTGATGTACCTGGTTAACACCAGGTCGAACATATGTTTTGCAGTCAGCACTTTGGGTCAGTACATGGTTGAGCCTAGACATGTGCATTGGATAGTTGAAAAACATGTATTGAGGTACCTAAATGGTATAGTCGGATATGGATTGAGATATATATTGGATGGAGATGTGAAGTTGTAGGGTTATACAGACCCTGACTGGGTAAGGAGTGCAGTGGATTGGAAAATCACATTCAGATGTTGCTTCAATTTGGGATCAGGTATGATCTCATGGTTAATCAGGAAGCATACATCAGTGGCACTCAATACAGCAGAGGCAGAGTATATTGCAGCCAGTGTTGCAAACCAGGAAGCAATGTGGCTTCCAAATTTTCTTACAGGGTTATTAGATCTAAAGTTGGAACCAACTTTGATATATTGTGATAATCAAAGTTGTGTGAAGCATATAGAGATCAAATACCATTACATCTGAGACATGGTGCATAGAGGAGAAGTGGAGCTCCAATACATATCCACAGATGAGAAGATAGTGGACATTCTCACCAAGCCTCTGTCCAGAGTGAAGTATGAGTACTTCAAAGACAAGCTTGGTGTGATGTAGATGTCCACCCTCGTTGAGAGGGAGGTGTGATATTTCTCCTCTAGCAGATTCCCCTTTGGACAACGGTTTCACACATCAGTCATGTGGAGCGACTAAGGGAGTAATGTAGTAGTCATTCCCAATAGATGGGTGTGAATGGGACTACTAGGAGAGGAGAAACATCATAGCATAGTCAGGAATAATATGGGAGTAGCTTTGTTCTACTAGATGAGACTATAACTATGGATGATGGCATGGTAGTAGTTATGTGCTACTACTTGATTGTTGCATAGTTATAGAGATCATCACCTATGACTATGGATGATGGCATGGTAGTATTTGTGTGCTACTAGTTGATTGTTGCATAGTCATAGGGACTACAGACTATGATTATGGCTGATGGCATGGTAGTAGTTGTGTGCTACTAGTTGATTGATGCATAATCATAGAGATTATTGAACTGCATGGTGGTAGATTTTGTAGCTACCAGTTGATTGCACGATATGACTATGGTTGATGGCATGGTAGTAGTTATGTGTCACTAGTTGATTGTTGCATATTCAGAGTGTGACTATGGTTGATGGCATGGTAGTAGTTGTGTGATACTATTTGATTGTTGCATAGTCATAGAGATCGTAACTATGGTTGATGGCATGGTAGTAGTTGTGTGTTACTAGTTGATTGATGCATAGTTATGGAGATTATTGGACTGCATGGTAGTAGTATTATGACTACTAGTTGATTGCAGATCATGACTATGGCTAATGGGATGGTAGTAACTTTGTGCTACTATTTGATTGATGCATAGTCATGAAGGACTACTAGATAGCATGGTAGTATCTTAGTGCTACTAGTTTATTGCTACGTAGTCGTGGAGACTACTGGATTTCATAGTAGTAGCTACGTGCTACTAGTTGATTGCAGCATAGTCATAGAGACTATGGCAGAGGATGGATCTATTGATGCATGGTGGTAGCATTGGGGCTACTATATGATTGTAGTATAGTCATTGGACTACTAGAAGAAAACATCGTGGAAGAATACCTCCCTAGCTAAGAGGGAGTGTTGATGTTTTGGTAGTTGTGAGAGGTATTCCCTCCTAGACAACTTTTCTTAGAGAAGAAGAAGATTCCAAGAAGTCAAAGGAAGACCATTGAATAGTTGAAGAACACCCTAAAAAAGAATAAAGTGAAATAGAATACCATAGAAGAGAATTCGTCCCATAAGAAATAATAACAAAGTGGAAATATAATTTCCAGGAAGAGAAGTTGGCCCACAGAAATAATAAAGTAAATTTGAAGACCCAGAATAAGAATTTGGCCCCAGAAAAGTGCCCATATTAGTATAAATACAAGTATGGGTCAGTTCATTTGTACAATCAGACTATTCTCCTTCTGTAGTGCGCACTAGGAAGCTGTAGCTGCAACTGCAGCAGTTTCACTATTTCTGGTCCCTGGTTCTATTGGAGAGTGCACCCAACTTGGGGAAGGATATTCTTGGTGGATCTTGATGATTTCTTCTTGTGCTTGTTTATCTATTGCTAATATTTTTCAGTATATGATTATTGAATGTTAAAAGAAGATAAAATTTCTATGGTAAATCTAATGTTAATGAAACTAATGAATATATAACAACTCCTTCATTTTATCAATAGCTAGGGCCAATGACTTGTTTTTATTAGAGACTTCAATTATAGGGGAATTGTTAGTAGGGGCCTTCAACACATTTAGCTTGTTGCTTTGATTATTTTTATGCACAACTTGTATCCAACCACCATCATTACAATTACTAACTTGGTAATCATTTTGATATTGATTTGGATGTGAAGAAAGAACCAAATAGGAGTTATATTGAACCATTAATGGAGATCTATAAATTTTTTGGTTCAAACTTCAACAATTGAAACATGTGTTTGGCATGTCAAAATATAAGACTACTTGTTTCACCATAATATCCTCTACTTGAATAAGGACAAACCTTTTCAAGTATTATATGAAGGCACATTCTTTTTTAATTTCTAGGGTTGAAGAAGCGTAGAATCTCATGGAAAATGAACCCTCCAATTTCCAATTGGCTCAAAAATGTGCTTCAAGAAAGGCTAATTGTTGGCCCTTGACTAAGATTTGGAGAACCTTTGTCATGGTTGACCATTTTTTGGACTTCGATAGGCTATTCGAAGGTGGAGCGCAAGGCGAAGCGGAGATCGCGGGATCGTGGCCCCTTTTTAGGGAATTTATGGGTTTAGGGTTTATGTAACGGGTATGGGATGTTGGCCCATGGGTTTACCCATGCCTTGGCCCCTTTTGTAATGTATAAATAGATATCTAGATGATGTAAGAAATACACTAGATCTAGGAGAGAAGTAGTGCTAAGTGCTATATTGTGTTTAGTGAAAGTGATGTAAGTAGTTGGATCTTTTTTATTGAGTTAGCTTTGTGCATATTGTGTGCATGAGAACTTGCAGAGCTAAGTGCAAGTGACTGTAAAGAGGATTTGTTTTTTGACCTAGCTCAGGGAAGGAGGATCTCGCGAGGTGCGCATAGATCTCTTGTCCTATGCAGAGTGGGTTCTTGTGGCTCTATGCTTGTAGAATATTGACAAAAGACAATAAAAAAGAAAAGAGTTGGTGGACATAGCCCCACACTGGGGTGAACCACGTATATCCTGTGTTGTGGTTTCTTTGTGCATTATATTTGTTATGTTATTGATGTGATTTATGCTTAGTATAGTGATATATGTTAGATACACCTGATATAATAGTAGCTTAGTGCTTAGTAATGGGGATGAATTCTAGATCTGATCTATTTATATATGCTAAGTTCTTGGATGTATTAAATCTTGTGAATATTGCGTTGTTCTGTAATTAGGGTTTTTCCCTGCGAAGTGAATATTGATGAATGTTAACTGCTAAGTGCTCTATTAAGTATTGTAATCATAGATCAGTGTCCCAGCTAGGTTGCAGGCACTTGAGTCCTGCAACCACCCCTGCCTCTACCTCGGGTGAGACTTCATCTGCTTCGCAAGTGTTGCCGAAAGGGTCGATAGTTAGGGTTTTGTTGGTGCGTTTTTGAAGCGTTGAACCCTGGGTATGCCCCTGTGCCAAAAAATGGTTCCATTGTCAGGACCTAAAACTGTGATTGCTGGGAACTGAAGAAAAGAAAGATATGTGCATAGATATGTTGTTTCAGTGCACAGTATTTTACTTGATTATGAAGATCTATGCTAAGAAAGGAATCAGATCTGAAGAAAAGAGGTAGGATATTAAAGATTTGTGCTCTAAGAAAGGTAAGATAAGTGAAAAATTTTGTTTCAAAAGAATGGATCTAGGTATGTCTAATAGATTTTGTCCTAGTCTAAAAACTAGGGCACAACTAGAAGAAAGAAGATTTGATATCAATAGATCTAATAAGAATAGTGAAAGATATGTTATTCCTATGCATAGTAAGAATGTTTGGACTAACAAATGGATGCAGGATCCTAGAAAAAAAAATTGCAGGTTAGTTATTTTGATCCCAATGCGCAGTACAGGAAAGGTTGCGGGTCATTTAAAAGAAAGAGAGGAATAACTCTTTGTTATAGTTTCAGAATACCGGGACATATTTCTAAGGAATGCCCTAGTCGAGGTCTTATTTTCCTTTGTTGTAAGGCTACTGGACATGAATTTTTTTGATTGCCCTAGAATGATTGATAAACTTGAAAAGATGAATATGAGACAAGAAAACCATGAGAGAGGCCAAGAAAATAAGGATATGATAGAACCCTCGAAATAATCAGAGACTGTATTACTATAGATGAAAGAAACCTTGAATGATCATAGAGATATCAACTTATCATAAATCTTAAATGAGAAGGAATGCATAGAAACAAGAATAGGAGACTTCAACATAGACTTTGTTCTGGATGAGGAAACACAAGTGAATATCATGACAGAAAGAACTTGGGAAATTTTGGGAAAGCCTAATATGGTTCCTTCATTGGGAGGAATAGGGTTATTTAGAGGAAAGTTGATAAACCTATGTGGAAGACTAACCCAGAAATCTATCAGTGCTCATGGAACTTCGACAGAGGAAGAATTGAGGTTGTTAAATTTGTTGATAACAGTGCCCCATTTGCTATTTTACTAGTAAAAACCTGCATTGAGAAAGATCAGATATGAAGGAAACAGGAAGAGGAGGATCTAGAAAAGAAAAAGAAAGAATTAAGGGATTTCGTGGCTAGGAGACTAGCACACTTACTAGAAGAAGAGGAGGACCAGTCGAAGCTACTGAGGACAAAAGATCTAGACGTCGAAGTTGAAAGAACACAGGAAGACTTCAAACACGTGTATGTACAAGAGAGTAGAGAACCTACCCCAGAAAGAGAAGAAGTATTACTCTCAAAACCCTTGAACGACCCACAGCAGTGCAAAGTCACTATGCCAAGATGAGATAAGAAAAATAATGGAAAGAGGAACCTAGTAACTCAGATCCTAGGAAAGAAAGCCAGAAAGTTCAGTAAGAAGAAAGCAAAGTTAGAAAAATTACAGGAAGCTCCAGAGAGAACTTCGCAGAAGGTAGGTTTGCAACACTTGAACTTCATTGGAATAGCATAATAGCGAAGATTGGCACTTCACCACGGCAAAGAAATATGACCATTGGAGGCATCCCAACCATTAGCTTGACGCTTCAGAACGGCTCGAACCACATTTATGACCAGAAAGATCGTCATTAGACCATTGGGATCGCACCATAATGGATGGAATTGCATTGATTAAGGCATTCCTACCCATTGGAGGAATCTGTTACGATGTTAATTATTTATCCCATCGAGTGTTGCACCAAGAACACTTTTGAAAACAATGATTATTCAAGCCCACAAGAGAACTAGTTTCTTTCACTCTGTGCCTATTGAGACCTCGCCACCCATTTTGTTACATTAAGTATTTGATCATCGACCTGATCTCGAGCACGCATGTCGGGCGACCTCAGTGCAATAGAGAAATCCATCAAAGAGATCCTCATAGACCTCATGGCTGAGAAATTCATTTCCATAGGATTCCAAGCCTCGTCGACTAGAGGAATGCAAGCATCCCCATCGACTGCTCATGGATCTAGACCATCCCAAGCTGCGACAAAGAAACAAACCAAGCATCGTGATGACTTGTCGAATGCAAAGCTCATCCATTCTATCCTACCCGACTATATCCAACCTTTGGCCGGCATGGTGAGTCGTGACAATGTCCTGAGGAACTTCGACTACACCTTGATTACTGCGTACCTCCCGAAGGGGATACGTGCAGTAGGACCACAGTTAGGACAAATCATGACGTTGAAGATCAATGACTTCAACTTGGGAGACCACAAGAACTATGGAATGCTCACACCACACAAGTATTTGACCAAGACAAAGGGGAAGAAGTCGAAGATCATCCCCCAGTCGTGGACTATGGACATCGTGAGGTCCACTATCCTGAACGTGATGAAGATACCATACTTTGGAAAGCATAAAGAGGTTATCATGTGAGTTAAACTCTTGTTATATTGCTTCCATGGCAGTTATCTATGACTATACAGACGCATCACCGTAGATCTGGCGTTGATCCATCGGATCACCGGATTAAACATGCAAGGAACAGAACCACAAGAATTTTATCCAGGGAAGGTTGCAGATCATGCCCTGGCACAGAATATTAAAGATACCTATGGACATGTGGAAAAGGGGAAGTGAGGCTACAAGGTAGCCTCCATTCAGAATGGTGCAGTGCACATATCCTGCCATTTGATCGTTGGTAATCTAGTAAGGAAGAAAAAACCCACACAGGTCATGGGGTTCGTTGTTGACCTCGCGGGAAAATTCATTGAAGGACTACAGATGAACTAGGTGAGTTACCTCGTCAACCAGTTAGAAAAAGACTGCCTCGAAGCTCAGGATCAGGGCTATGATTTTCATTATAGTTGGCTATTGATCCTTATCGCCTCCATTTCCTCGGAGATGATGAAAGGAGTGACCTTCCCTGAGATTGAGCCATCTAAACCCCTAGCTTCGAAGTTCACCATGCTCTAGTATTCAAGTGACATGGCGAAACAATGGCAGTCGAACGCGGTGTTCCACACTTACTATCTATAGTTGAAGAGGGCTATCGAGTCTTTCCCTCGTATGAAACCAAACACCCTGCACAGGTTCAAACCATTTGTGAATTTTTGCGCAGATAAACATTTTATTTATATCACTATGCGCAGAGACGAACATAAAGAAGAGATCCAATCTTATTATAATCTCACTAAGGAGGACATGGAAGAAATAACTAAGGAGTGGTCTATAGAGCTCCTTATACCAGTCGACCAGGCAGAATTGTCTGACCCCGACCTCATCGGAATTACTATGGTTACTCATGAAGAGTATGATGCACCCAGCAGTAGCAGAAGGAAGAAAAAGGAAGAAGTACAGGAACTGAACAGCACATCAGAAGAGACTGCTTCAGAATCACCTGGAGGGGGAGGTGATGACGAAGTAGACAAAGAAGAGGACAAAGGAGAAGAAGATGAGCAGAAACAAGGTTAAGTAACACCACCTAGGGATCCTATTGATGAAGTTGAGACCTCCAAGAAAATAAAGGTTTCCCCCACGAAACCTACATCGCGAAAGAAGTCCAAAGCTAGTAAACCATAGATGCAGACTGTGCTCATAGTGGATGACATAGATTTCATCATCGTCGTTGTCTCAGATACCTCAGAATATATCTTATAGTGTAGTGAAGCTAAATAGGATACCATGTATGGAAGAATTGAAGCATAGCTGAAAGGGGTCCAGCAAGCCCTCTACTCCAGCCATGCAGTTTCTACTACACCCTTGTCATCAGAAGGAATAGAGTTGGGAGATGAGCCTACCCAGCTACGTCAAATTGTAGATGCGACCAAAGCTCACCTTCATCGTGTTTAGGAAAAAAACAAGCAAGCCACAGAGGCCTTAAAGCAATCAAAAGAGGAATCCACAGAGCAATGTCGGGTTGCGCAACAGGAAAAAGACAACATCCAAGCCAAGTTTGGAAAGGATAGAGCACGGATCCAGAAGGAGAAGGAAAAGTTGCTCGCAAAGTAGATTGAAGTTAAAGAAGCAGTCACTAGAGAACTTCACTCTATGACGGGCTTAGAACAGATGGACGAAATCCCAGTGGAAAGACAAGTAGGGAAGCTTGTTGAATCCATTCAGCAGCTCCAACAGAGAGTAGCAGAACTAGAGTTACATGCAGTGCCAAGAACTCCACAAGAAGTGCAATACCAGAAATAAGAAATTGCTCAGAGAGCGGTTCAAAGAATCAAGGCATTGGCCTTAGAATGTAAACATCTCAGCAGTCGAAGTACGCAGAATTATGAGCACCTTGCAGAGGACCCTGAACGAAGGACACTGGAGTCATAGCTTTAAGAGGCCAAGCAGAAAGTAGCAATGGTGCAAGCTCAGTTGAAGCCACTACCAGCGGTCGAGAGGATGAAATGATCCCAGGAACAACGCACAGTTCAACAACAAGTCCATGCCATCCAGAGAAAATTCATGGAAGTGACTCAGAAGCTCCAGCCAATGCAGGATGTAGCTTGCATACTGTTTGAGGAGATTGAAGGAAGAGGTGAAGAACTGGAACAAGTGGTCACCACAGTGGAACAACGCTTGGAATGACCTGTAATAGAGAATATAAATCAAGATTTCACTGAGCAGGAGGCTCTGGCGAAGCAACAGGTGGAAGCATCTCGAACCAAGCTCGAAGTATTTGAGGCAGAGTTACCCAGATCAGAGTGACTCAGGATGAGTCACAGGTGAGTGTTGCAGGCCTATTGTCCCTTGACCAAGCTTTGGAGAACCTTGGTCATGGTTGACCATTTTTTGGACTTTGACAGTCTAGTTGAAGGTGAAGCACAAGGCAAAGAGGATATCGCGAGATTTCGGCCCCTTTTTAGGGCATTTTTGGATTTAGGATTTATGTAACGGGTATGGGATGTCGTCCCATGGGTTTACCCATGTCTTGGCCCATTTTGTAATGTATAAATAGATATCTAGACGATGTAATAAATACACTAGATATAGGAGAGAAGTATTGATAAGTGTTATATTGTGTTGAGTGCAAGTGACATAAGTAGTTGGATCTATGTGATTGAGTTATCTTTGGGCATACTATGTGCTTGAGAACTTGCAGAGCTAAGTGCAAGTGATTGTAAAGAGGATTTGTGTTGTGACCTAGCTCAGGGAAGGAGGATCTGGTGAGGTGCGCGCAGATCTCTTGTCCTATGTAGAGTGGGTTCTTATGGCTCTGTGCTTGTAGATGATTGACAAAAGACAATAAAGAAGAGAAGAGTTGGTGGACATAGCCCCACACTGGGGTGAACCATGTATATCTTGTGTTGTGGTTGCTTTCTTCATTATAGTTGTTATGTTATTAATGTGATTTATGCTTAGTACAATGATATATGTTAGATGCGCCTGTTATAATAGTAGCTTAATGCTTAGTAATGGGGATGAAGTCTAGATCTGATCTATTTCTATATGCTAAGTGCTTGGATGTATTAGATCTTGTGAATACTGCGTTGTTCTGTAATTAGGGTTTTTCCCTGCAAAGTGAATACTGATGAATGTTAGCTACTAAGTACTCTGTTAAGTATTGTAACCATGGATCAGTGTCCCATCTAGGTTGTAGACACTTGAGTCCTGCAACCACCCCTGCCTCTAATTCAGGTGAGACTTCATCTTCTTCGCAGGTGTTTCTGAAAGGGTCAGTGGTTAGGGTTTTTTTGGTGTGTTGTTGAAGTGTTGAACCCTGGGTCTGCCCCTGTGCCAACACTAATATTGCATGGTTAGGTTAGGGCGTGTGAAAATTTAATGTAAATCCAACTTGAGTTTATTAAAAATTTGGGATCACTTGATCACTTGATCACTCCATTTATGGTTAACCACTTTATTGGTTATTATGGTCCCACCCTTTAGGGTGCTAAGAGTAAACCTTAAAGCTATTTATTAATTAGGTTCTAGCCTCATTCGACACACATTGCACACACATTGTATTGTTCTCTTTAGGATATTCTCATGAAGATGTGATTCATT